>WHYT01014719.1:0-25740 GCA_009806455.1 Tetrax tetrax | reverse complement strand
AAAAAAAAAAAAAAAAAAACGAACCCCAACGCCCTCGCCTGCTCCAGCAAAGGCTCTTTACAGGTAATTGAATATCCCAGAGTGCATCTGCTAATGCAAACTCCAATATAAATACGCAGCAGCGGTGAGCTCGGGGAGGGCAGAGGCAGCAGCTGAGAAAACAAAGCGAGCAGAGCCCAGCAAACGCCGTCCCCGGCCAACCCCGGGGGCTGCCAGGGGCTTTTTATTACGGAGAACCAGAGCACGGGGGGCCAGGCTGAGGTCCTGCTCCTGGGTGAGCACCGGAGCTGGCAGGGAGCTGGTTATTATCCATCTGCGGCGCCCTTCCTAGAGCCCAGCTTGTGCACGGTGTCAGGGGGCAAAGCCCCCCAATTCCCAGAGGACACCCCTATCCCCCCATCCCAGCAGGTCCCCGTGGCCCCAGCAGCTCATGGTTTGCACCGTTTGTGTCTCCAGCAGTGTCCGTACCTCCTCACTCCAGCATCCTCCAGCAGCAGGCAGGGAGAGGAGGGATGACAGGAGCAGTTAATTGGAGCCCGCAGAGGCCATTTTCCACGCGTGCGTTGTTTTGTTTCCAAATAGACTTCTAATAACTCATTTCAGATGGTAAAAAGAAATAGCTGCATCCTGACCCCTTGAAATGCAAATTGCTTTTCACCCCGGGAGAGATAAAAAGCTGTTTCCTATCCGAAATGTTAAAAAGCGGCGAGATAACGTCTCCCAGCTCTGCCTCCCTACTTTCATTTTCAAAACTGTTGAGAGAAGAGATGCTGCCTGCGATTTCACCACGCCTGTTGCCCACACAGATCAAGCGCAGGGTGCTGAGGGCTGGGACCCCCACACCCTGATGGTGCAGAGGGAGGGGGTCACAGCACAGGTTCTACAAACCAGACCCGCTCCAGACTTCAGACAACAGCAGAGATTGTAGGGCCAGGTGAAGCCTGGAGCTTTGTCCCCTCCTGCCAGGGCTTGATTTTTGTGCCCAGTTTCAAAAGCTGCAGGAGGATTTGCTCAGGAGAACGTGGCATTGCAGCGGTACAGCCAGGCAGAAATCCCCCCTGGCCTGAAGACGCAGCTAAAACCACCGCCGCTCTGCTATGGCCTGGCCCCACCCCGGTCCCCCCAGCTGCTTCCCCACAGAGGAGGATCGTGCCACTCACAGGGTAAACAGACTAAAAAAAAAAAATAATTATTTCTCCGGTCTCGTTCTGCTCTAAGTGACAGAGCAGTGGTGCAGAGAAGGTGCCCTGAGCACACGCTGAAGAAGCTGCAGAGCTCTGCTGCACGAGTGGGCAGAAGGATGCTCTGAGAGGGAAGAACAAGGGAAGGAGTAGGGATGCGCTGAGGAGTAAAGGCTGGGATGCGAGCAGGGATGTGCCAGGATGGAGGACGCTCCCAGGGAAGGGAGGAAAGGGCATGGTTTTTCCAGGGGGGAAAGGCTGGGATGCTGCAGGGGAAGGAACAGGGATGTGCTGGGGCAGGCGGCTGGGATGGTGCTAGGGAAGGGAGGAAAGAGCGTGGGTGTTCCAGGGGGGGAAAGGCTGGGACGCTGCCGGGAGAGGGAGGAGGGAGCAGGGATGCTCCGCGCGCCCCGCAGCGCCACGTAGCGGCTGCAGATTGCTGCTCCCCCCCTCTCCCCCCCCAGCAAAACGGCATCCAGACCGCCAAAATACTGCCCAGAGCCCCTGCTCCGTCTTATGGCCTTACCTGGACATAGCAATCTCCACATCTTTTATTAGAACCTGTAAATTAAAACGCCCAAACGTAACACAGTGCTGGAACAGCAGGCACCAGACTTCCTCGGCTCCAGCAGGTTGGGCTGAAAGCCCTCGTTAGCTCACATCACACCATTAATTAGCTGAAGAGGTCCCTGCCAAGGGTCCAGCAGAACCACATCCAAAAGCTTTGCTGAGACGGGTCCGGGGCCAGGTTTGACGCGGTACGTGAAAGACGCGTGGTCGGGGACGGGCGAGGATTCAGCAGGAGTGGGTGCTGCAGCGGGACAAGGGTCTGGGGCAGGATCAGAGCAGTGCTGGTGTCACCTCTGTCTGCTGCACCCCCAGCACCTGCTTTCAACCTATTTGCTTGAAAACAAACAAACAAACAGTGATGCTGCAAAGGAGGTTTGCTGCAAAGCAACAAGGCTGAGGTTGGTGGTGGGAATTCAGGCTTAATGGGCCAGACTCAGTAACAGCAGACACACACGAGACCGAACCTGAACACAGCGCGGCTGCCTGCTTTAGGGCTGGGTTTGAGCCATTATTTATAATTTTTTTCCATGCTTACTGGAGAATATTCTGCTTTGCTCTCCTAGGGCAGGAGCAGAGCAGCAGTTGCACCTCCCGAAACACCAGTGGGTCTGGATGACCGCATCCATCCAGGGTGCGGAGGAGTCACTGGCACCACCACCGCAGCTGGAAGTTGCTGCCACTTACTGAATTCAGCAGCAGCTGCTCTCAGATCTTCAGTTTGCTCCAGGCAGAAGAAGGGAAATGTCACCAGCAGCCAGAATGAAGAGTTCAGAAACACTCATCTGAGCTAACACAGACGATTTTGCCCGAAGCAAATGGAGACGCACAAGCAGCACCGACAGGACAGTGTTGCCCTCCAGAGCTGGATCAGGAGGAGACATCTGCAGCTTCACAGCTGAGGCCTCGCTATGAAACAGTCACGCAGGAGAACAAGGAAAAGTCTCATCATCACATGCTCCACCACTGCTAGCAAAAGCAGAAAGGCTTTGTCTCCTCTCTTGTCCATTCTGATCACAGTGTTTATGCTGGCTTTGCAAAAGGAAGGATTCGTACAGAAGCGGGAGATGCTTCCTCATCCATGTGCATGGGCTCGCTCCAGATCTTCCTCCTGGGCTTGAAGGTGAGAAGCAACAAGCTCAGAGAGACAGCACAGCGCACAGGCTGCGTATTTGAAAGCACTGCTTCAGATGCAGCCCATAAAAGAAAGAATAAAGGAAGTTATCTAAACTCACCTGAAGAGCAGGAGAAAAATGCGTGAGTGTGAGTCCATTGGGAGGAGCTTTAAGGAGGAACAAGAGGGAAAGTTTCATTTGCAAGCAAAATGTGCCAGGAGAAACTCAGTTTGTCCTTTCCCAGTCCCTGCAAAGCCCAACCTGACTGTCTTTAGAGAGCGGCTACGAAGCACAGCTAGGACTGAGGGCTTGTTACTGCTGGGGTTTTGGTTTGGGCCACGGAACACAGAACACATGTAGAGTCATCTTGGTCTTATCCCGTCCGACCTCCAAGCAGCAAACAAAAGGAAGAAGACGCAGAATACTTATCACAACACAGATTTAATTTCTTAGGCAGTTATAAAATTACAAAGAGCAATGGGCTAGCAGTGAGAGACACTTGGTGAGGTGGAATGTTAGACAGATTATTCCACTTATCGACACAGGTACCAGAGTGAGCGAGCGCTGCAGGACGCGGGGTTTTTCCAGGTGAGGAAGCAAATGCAAGAGCAAACAGATCCAGGTAGACAAAGGGTTGAGTCAACGTCCCGTAGAAACCCAGAGCTACACGTTTGGGAACAACTCCCTGCTCCTGAGAAACGAGTGGGACACATGCAAAGGCAGAGCAGGGGGATCAGCGTAGATCGCTGCAGCCGCACGGTCAAAGCCACAGCACCGAGACACCTGTAACGAGCACGACTGTACCTATCGGCAAGCCAGAATAAAAACTTCTTGTCCATTATTTTCAAGGCAGTGTAAGATGAGATCTGCCAATTTGAAGTGTGTTAAAATGAAGGCATGTTATGGTTAGAAAAATAGGAATTTGCTGAATTCCTTTGGTTGTGCAACTGGAAAGGATTTATTTACAATCAGAGCCACACTTTCTTCATTGCAAGCCTTTCATGGTGCAGCATAGATTCCAGGGAAGAGAAAAAAAAAAAAAAAAAAAGAAAAAGAAAAGGCCCACTCTGCATATATGGAGAAGACACTCTGACTTGCTCTCAGATGTTAACAGGTTGAATCAAGGCAACTGTTAGCCAGGACAGCTGGAGCACAGAATGAAACCTTCCAGATCTCTGCAGTGATTAATCCCAGCGCTCTGGGCAGAGACTCCTGTCACTCTGCTAGCAGCAGCAGAGCATCTGCACACACAAGCAGTACACTGAACAGCCCAGCGACCTACAAGGAAAGAAATAAGAAATTCTACCGTCCTACTGTGTGTTGCCTTGGTGCTAACGCCATTATTAGAGCCAAGAAAGCACAGCATGGGACATAAAGACTTCTCTGCTGATGGGCTTCTCAGGGCTCTACGCTAACCAACTCACTGAGCTGCTGGCTCTTCAGTTCACTCCTCCCATTTTACTACTAGGTGTAGGTCAGAAAAGTTTCCTCGCTGGAGACACCCATCGCTGCATTAAGAACTTTCTCAGATATTTATTCGCAGGCTTTAAAAGCCACCCCCTCTACAAAAAGGCCCAAGAAACTCTCTGGTGTAGGACCTGAAGCAGCAAGGTACATGCACACATCTGATCCCAGAGGGAGCACTCGCACAAATGTCTTGCTGAACAGGACCTCAGAAGAAACAGCTTTTACTAACTCTTCATGCTTTTTACTTCTTCCTCTTCTGCCAGGCCCAGACTTTTTATCTGCTAGATTTATATCTATCACATGTATTTTGGAAACAGTGACATAAGAAGAGTGCGGAGCAGATAAAAGCTTTCTGCCTCAGAACTTGCAATATCAAACAGGGTAAACAGACAGACTTAGAGACAGCAGCAGAGTACGTACACTCACAACCTATCTGCACATCAAGAGAAAAACCAGCTCCTTCCCTACAGTACTCACTGGGAACAGATCCCACTGCAATCTAACACCTGAGTTTCGGATTCCAAGCTTTAAGTGCTCCCCCTTACCCCACTTTGGTTGTTTCAGTTGTCTGTCTCTGCCCCCAGTCCTCTACTGAGTTAAAAACCTATCAAGAGGCGCGGTTCGTATCTAGAGAGACACTCTGTCACAGAACACACACTGTCCTTCCAAGGAACGTCACTCTAAAACAAGAGCGGCTATACGGGCATTCCCATATCGTATGACCAGAAGCCCATGGCCACAGCACAGGGCTAGAGCCTCCTTGGCTTGCCCTGAGGAATCCAGGGCTGTGAGACCACCAGAATCAAAGTGTTTAGACCTCACCTGATCCACAGAGGGTAACAGTGCAATCATATGCTCCACACTCAGGTGAGGATGCAGCTGCAAACAGCATTTCTGGTACATTTAAGAAAAATAACAAAACCCAAACCATCTTTGTGTCGTTGGGATAAAACCCCAACCTGAAAGGCTTTTAACTTTGGTAGCATACCACAACAGGGTGGTTACTGAGGGCCTAAGGCCACCAGAGGGAAATATTAGTCACATTTTATCTGAGGAAAAGTTTATGCAACAAACTTAAGACACACTACTCTCACCACTCATAAATACACTGTCAGTGAGCACCAGAAACCACCTGCTCCACGCTGATCACTAACCCCAGAATATTGATACTTTTGCTCTCTTAAAAGATTTTCCCAGTTACAACAAGAAGATAAGATACTTTAACTGGCTCCCAGCTTCTACTTAAGGAGTGAACCAAGCAGGGCACAGCGATTCAACAGCCAGCGCGTGGCTCAAGAGCGTGAGCACATGGAAGACACAAATACAGTGAACATGGGATCTCCAACTCGCCTGCGGAAGAGAAGATGTAAAAGTTAAGGAGGGGGTAAATCTTACTACATAACATAGCCTTTGTTACACTCAAGAGTTGTAACACTTGTGGGCTCAGCAGCCCGTGTTGCTGAAGTGTGTTTACTGCTGACTCTACCTGTGGAGTCTGCGCCAAGCTCCAAGCGTGTTATCAGGAATGTGACCGGCTTCAGTCTGGAAGGAGCAGACACCAGTTCCTGGGCGGTTCCGTTTGCCAGCAAAGCTCACTGAGCTTATGTTTACTTCAAAAGTTGTATTTTACTCTGCAGTTACGATCTCCACAGCAAAGCTGATAGCACTTGCAGTAAAAAAAAAAAAAAAATTCCAGACCATGGAATTCAGTTGTCAGAGCTTAAAGTCAAGAGCCGAAGGGAGATTTCAGCATGGCTCAGTGGTTTGCTTTGAATGTGCTGGGTTCTGGAGAGGACACACGAGCCACTCCAGCCAACTACTTTGGACAGTCAAGGGTTTTCAGTGACTAAACAAGCCTGATCCCTTCTCTCTCCCACATGTGCTCGTGTAAGAACATCTTCCACATACATGGACTAACAGTAATCTCACCGACACAGGCAGCTCTCTTGGCAGGGGCTACCACCATCTTTCACAATTTCAGAGGAAATGGAAGCCCACTGCCTGCTATTGCTTGAGAGAAAACTTGTTAACACTACCAAATCCTAAAAGCACATTGCTGTGCAGTTGTCATAGGGAGTTCACACTTAGCCAGAGTACTCAGCTTCTGTCCTTCTCTTGAGATCTGCAACTTCCTTGTCTGTTTTTATTTTTATTTCTTTGCAAGCAATGGGTAGAAGGAAAGGAAGCAACCCACACTGCTACACAAAGGGTAAAGCAGGCTCATTTTGGCAAAGGAAAGTAACACTCACCAAGTACTTTGCTAATCACTTGCTCACTAACCGTCACCCAAGACTTAAGAGAAGGCACATTACAACCCTAAAAATAGTCTACAGCACTGCTCGGCCTTGGAAAGGCCTAGCCAGGGTCTGGGCAGTTAAGGATTTATTCCAAAATTGCCAAAGAGACAACTAGTCCTTGGAGTGTATCACAAGAGGTACTCTGATGAAAGGAGAAATTAAAAAAAAAGTTAGGAAAAAAGCACACTGTTATCCAGCAGAAGAGAACTCAGAAGAAAATTAATCTTTCAAAATCATTTATATTTACATCATTATCTGGAAAAAAATAACGAACCATCACTGTTAGAGCAGTACACTCAGCCTCAGACTGAAGAGAAGCAAGAACTGAGAGCTATGCCTTCCATCTGAAAACCTTAAGGCTGTTTAAAGAGTGGGGCTGCTATGCTCTGCAGGGATTTCCATCCAGCCTGACAGAATCTGTGCTTTGGATCAGTTTAAAAAAGTATAAAAAAAGGTTATTGCTACTCTGCCAAGGAAATAAGAATCTCACAGGAGAGAAAAAGTGCATTCCAAATATTTTCTAAAAAAGCCACAAGCTTATCAGCCCCTGTGGGCTACAGACACCCAAGCACTAAGGGTGTACAAACAAGAGTCTCTAAGCAATTCCTCCTTCATTCCAGTTTTCCTCCTGCAGCAATTCCTTCTCTTCCCTGTAAAGGCACTTTCTATATCCTTATGCAGGGAAACACTTCCAGTTTTCCATCCAAACAAACAGAACAGTCCCACAAATACACAACATTCAGAAGGAATTTTAATTAACAAAAATGGTCCAGGAAAAGGGAGGGAGAACCCAAAAAACAGGCCGTTGCATTTGAAAGGTTGCATGTCAGTCACTAGGTATGCCTGCAAGCCCATGCACAGGAAACCATTTGGACCTTTGTCAGTGCAGAACTAGTCTCAGCTTCCAGAACCACTTTTCTACTCCTTCCTTATATAAGCTAAATATTATATACATATATAAAAAAAATACAAACTTGAGTTTGTTATAAAGTGGCTTCTCTCTCTCTCCCCCTCCTATGCTTGCTTGGCACATGAACGCATGCAAAGCTAGTAGGCTCTGAGGGCTGCACAAACAGCATGTTTTGGCAACAAAAAAAAAAAAAAAAAAAACACAGCTAAAATAGATAAGCAAGATTAAAAGCCACTGAATTGAAAACCATATATTTTTCCAATTGTATAGAATTAGAACTACAGCTACGACTTAAAACTGTAAGAGTCTGTCATTCTCTCTCCCAACTCATGTCAAAGTTCATAGCAGCATAACACGAGATCCCTCAGGAAACATCAAGCCAGTGTTCTCTGCTTCAGGAGTGAGTTCACAGGTCAAAGTTTAGTCCGTCCGAAGGATCATGGGGGGATGCTCACTGTCTTCATCCAGTCTAAGTGAGTTGGTTTCATCTTCCAGGCAAGCTCCGCCCACGGCACCCAAGTCATCTGTGTAGGCTGCAGGGAGAACAAGGAGTTGGGGGATCAGCAGCGCAAACTGAGGTTGGAACTGGAGCGAACGATCAGAGCTGAAGTACCAGAGATTACTTGCAAGAGTTTCACCGCCACCCTACGTTAACACCTTCATCACGACTGTGATTCTCCAAGCCAAGAGCACAATTCAACTGCTCTGGGTATGTGCAGCACGTAGGGGTGCTGTAGGCAGGCTGATGTTTTTCTTAACCTCCACCCATGCACTAGAGCTGCAATTGCAGTATTGATGCAACACGTGCAGGCTGTCCTTTCTCTGCTGTTGAAGCACTGACCTGAGCACTGACCATAGAGATGGTAAAAGCTCCGCTTGGAGAGCTGTAGCATTAACCAAATTCTCATGCTCTCAATTTAACAGAGCAGCAAATCAGGCTAAAAGGTTACTGTTCCCATAAAGGAACCACAGGAGCATTTATCAACCTTGCTAAAAAGAACAAAAAAAGGGGGCTATAACTCAGATGCTTTGTACAAGGTCTGGGTGCAGAACTCCTGTATGCAGTCATTGTGTTAGGGCATCTCGAGAATCGTCTGACAAGTACCGCAACTATCACTACAGTGATCAACCACAATTCAAGACAGAGCTCTACCCAGAAAGTAGCAAAGACGAGCGATCCATCTACAGGAGGCTACTGTACATTACAGGTGCTCTTTTCCTACTGCTCACCAATGCTCCACATCACCCCCGCAGTTACGAAAAGCTCGGTGTTGAAGCAGACGAGCTCACGCAGCCATCTAGAATGAAGCAATACACGGAGGTGCTCTCTGCCCCACATCCAGCCTTCTCCTTACCATGCCTTGTGGGTGAGGAAGGCACGTATGTACCTTTAGTCACAGCGGCACTGTACGTCTGCGCTACCAACGGCCGGTCGTGGGATGCAGACTCTAGAATTTCGTTGGCTGGCTCCATGCTGCCATCGAGCCTACACCAAGCAGAGAGAGGTTAGCTGGAGAGGTGATCTACCTGGGCACAGCACACCTTTAGGTGATAGCTACACAAGAATATCTCTTAAGACACCCAAAAATACATATAGACATGCAGCAGGAGGAACTCGGTCCCTCCGTTACAGAGGACTGTCAAGCTGACAAGAAGGCATTTGACATTGAAGACCCATTAGTGACATGCTTGCCTCCAACATGTCATCAGGATCTAAATCCTAATAGCTGATGCTAGGAAAAAAAAAAAAAAAAAAAAAAAAAAAAAAAAAAAAAAAAGACTTAAGAGTGTATAATTCAAAAAAAACCCAAAGACATTCCAATCAGCAATATTGGAGATTGTCTCGTGAGCTCTGTCCACAACAGAAGCAGTTGCTTCATACACATATACTAGAAAACCCTCTCGTGAAGGTATGAAGAGTATTTCAGAGATTAACTTGATAAAAGCTTCCCTCTATGAGGCTTCGCTTCATCTACAAGTGAAACGAGAGGTCACACCTTAAAACATTCAGATAAATATAGGATTTTGACTAGTATTATAGATTGACCAAAACTGCAAACCTGAATTATCATCCCAAGTTATGACTTTAATGCAATGACTGGTCATGTCAGTAACCCAATTATATTACTCTAGCTTTTCCTGCAAAACCTTATTAACAAATAACAATGCCTTATCATATTTGCCTTAAGATTTCTACAGTAGTGGTACAGAACATTGGCTGGCTGGCCT
This sequence comes from Tetrax tetrax, assembly GCA_009806455.1. Taxonomy (NCBI): domain Eukaryota; kingdom Metazoa; phylum Chordata; class Aves; order Otidiformes; family Otididae; genus Tetrax; species Tetrax tetrax. Next base: position 15,974 of record WHYT01014719.1, on the reverse strand, counting down.
GTATGCAAGGAAGTTTAATAAGGACACCGGTAGAGAGAGACTAGAGACAATTTCATAGGCCAGATTCCCCTCTGTGAAGTCAGAGCAACATCCCTCTCACATCTCTGTAACAGCTTAATTTATTGATAAAGCGCATGGTGTCAGATGTTTCAAGTTCTTAAGTAACTCAACTCAAACTGCCAAGCAAGAGGAAACAGGATCACACAGCTAACAGCGATTGATCCTTCGCTGCAAGCGGACAGTGTTAAGTTTCTGCTGGTAAAGCGGCGCTTAGTGCAGTAGATACTAGGAAGGCAGGCACAGGGGGATTCTGAAGTTACTCATTCATGTTACTGGTCTGGAAAAAGATTAGTTTAAAGAAACAGGCTGTTTTAAGTCAGACTTTTGCAGAACACACTGGATTTTGGGAAGAAATAAAACAAAACAGTCCTCAGCTAAGCTGGACTTACTTGTGCTGCTTCATTAGTGTGCACTCTCCTCCTTCTTGGGGGTCTAGGTTGTACATGTAGAGATACCCATCAGCAGCTCCCACCAATAAACGAGGGATCTTCTGGATTCTAGAAAGGTTTAGGGGAGAGCAACAGATTAATAAGAACTTAAGAAACTATGCTGTCCTCCCCTCCCATGATTTTAAGTCATTATTTTCCACATGCTTGCTTCTAGACAGGGAACACTTAACAGAGAGCACCTAGATAGAGCACCTAGACAAGAGCTGTGTGTAAAAAAAGGCATAAGCACATTTTGGGGCTAATGGGATGGCACAGGCATTAAGCAACTTATATATAAACCCAGTAAAACAGATTAAGAAGTTACCATTCCGTTATCAAGCTTTGTGCAACTCCAGAAACAAATATTCTAACGGGAAGTGTTTTCTTATTTCAGAAATGTTAGGCTTAACTGCTGCTTAAAAGGTGCTTTGAGATCAGAGGAATGAGAGTACAGACATGAAGTCAACTTTGCATAAAAACTGTAAAACTCCCACAAAGCAAGTTTACTAATGCTCAGCTTATTGCTTTGGTAGCTGTGCCAAATGGCACCTGCCTTTGGTGAACACAGAATAAAGATTAGATTTAGTCCTCAAAATTAACTTCAATGAGTGCTACACTGTTTTAGAGACAAGAATAACATGAACTTGCTTTCAAAGACGTCTTTAATGGTTGCTAGTCTGGATTGCCTAGTTTTGTAATTCACTAACACAACATACAGCATTACTCCCCCTAGCACTAATGTAAGCAAGTGCCAAAAGCCCACAGATCTGTTCTCAACATTCCTGTTTCAAAGTTAAGAGACATCTTCAAACAACACTTAGAAATATTCCAGTCTTATTCATTATGCTTTTCCCTCTTCCCCTCGCAGGACTGCGAGGTCTCAGCTCTAACACGTTGCTTTTAAACTGGAAGAGGCTCTGAAATGACTACAGGTGATCACTGTTCTGTGCCACCTGCTCTGCTGGAGACGAGGTTCTGTTCTACAGCATCAGCCTCTCCACAGCCCAACGTGCAACCCGGCGGGCGATGAATGCAGGCTCAGTTTCTCTACTCACGTGGCAAGTGCACAGATGTTTTTGTGCCCACAGAACGGCAGGCGGACTGTAGCGAAGGCTCTGCCCTGGTTGAACATTTCTGTTACTTGAGAGGGCAGATAGCTCGTTGAGGCCATCAGCACTTTTCCAAAGTAACCCGTCCAGGTTGTAGGCTCTTCCTGAGGTCTACAAGTCAGAAGGAAAAAAAAAAAAAAAAAAGTGACTGACTTTGCCTTCACATTAGACAGAATGGTGTTAAACACTTTGAAACATCTTTTTAGAGATATTGAGTATCTATTTGTTTCTCTTCAGAAATAACTACCACCCCTGAGAACTCTAATATACTCCCTTTACGCAACAGGGCACGATGTGTCCTACAATACCCCCAGTCTGCTATTTACGTATGTTTGATTGTAAACCGATACTTCTGCTTATAAAACTGAATTTCGTAAGGTTCGTTATACAAGAGCAGGATCTTCTGGGAAGTGCTACACTTCAAGACCTTATTGACTTGTTTATTACCAAGCAAATCATTGTTTCTAACAACTTCCGCAAAAATGTAAGCGAGACTGGCCTCTCAAATCATGAATAGGAACATTTTATAACCTGGTGCCTTTTAAAGCTCTGCTCCATAGGCAGCTGGAAGGCATTGCTGATAGCTCTTCCCATACAGATGTCAGAAGAGGTGAAATATGTGTAACTGAAAATGTTAAACTGCTCCACACTCCTCTGCCAAGGATGGCCAATTTCTCCTCAGCAGAAATACCTTTCCTATTCACCGAGAGAACAGCATGCAGCTCGGCTGTAGTTGCTGATTCATAAATGACTTCTTAAACCCTTTACAGAAGTGTTCAAAAGAAGTCTATCCACACTTTGGAGAACTCATCTTGTTGAGTATAATTGATTTTAAAGCCCTTTCCTTGAAAAACCTAAGGCACTTCCGAAACCTACTTTTCTTTCACAGTCTCGAGTTTGAAGATATGCACTGTCTCTGTGTTACTGGATGCAGACAGAAACATGCCATCCATGCTGAAAGCCAACGAACAGATGCTCACACACCTAGGGAAAAAAAAGAAAAAAATTAAGTATTATATTTTATATTCTAGCCCTGTACCAATGAGCATAAGAAGAAAGCTAGTGTTAACTAACTCATGGGAACTGACTTAAATAAGAATATTATGTCTCCATTTTGGTAGGTAGGAGTCTCTCTATAAATTCACTACCAAGGAGCTCCATAACGTACACACAAGCTGTGCTGCGAGAGCTGGGAGGAACTGTGGCTGCATAGTAGACTCACCTGCTCCTCTTCTCCTGGCAGCGATTGCAGGTGACTCGCAATTAAACCAAAGTATTTGGCTTAATAATTAAGCAGATTTCTCAGTCACCACTGGTTCACAAATAAGAAAAAAGAACATTTCCATAATAAGCATTCTGAATTCTCTAATACCTTCTTAAAACACTTCAAGAGCAAGATCCCCATTAACGATGTTCAGCTCTGATGTACACCAGATATGGGGGTCAATTAGGGACATTCTGAACTCAGTCTCACCTCTGTATCCAGTACAGCAGAGCTACAGTTACTGCTACCACAAATCATAGCACCATCTCACAATGGCTATCAGTGATCACAGCACCAGCAGGATTTCGAGAAGGGTTGTGAGTATTAGATGTACTGCCTCCAATTGCCGTAAGAATACAGCATCTCTTACAAAAGGTGACCCACTTTAAACAAGTTCCCTCACCAGTACATTTTTAAAAGGCAAGAGGGTGTACAATTCTGACAGGACTGATTTGCGGAATAGTCAAGTCCAAAGCAGTAAAACTGGAAGACATTCAAGCTGAAACTCTTATAAGCATGCAGGGAAGGATGAATGAAGATGAAAACAGGCAAAAATCAGGATGTCAGCTCAACTGCAGAAGATACTGCAGATCTACTATAAGGAAAGAGCTTCAGATAATTAGCCTAGTTGAACTTTACCTCTTCACTCCCCTTCGGAATTCAAAGAGTTTCTGTCCCTCTGGAATGGAAAACACTCTTATTACCGTCCCCTGGAAAGAAACAAACAAACGTTTTTTTTTTTCATTTCAAGTTCCTTCATTGTGTATTAGCTCTAGTGAGCAGAGCACAACTCCAAGCAGCTGTTAACTTAATGCCGTTGATTACTGCCATTGACACTAGCATGAAATATTTGTGGAGCGTGTTCGTAGGATGTGTTTGAAGAGTACAGAAACAAGGAGTGGGAGCAGAGAACAAGCTATGCATCAAGAACAGCCCAGCCCTTCTTATCATATCTGATCATGAAAATAATCACAATAGAAAAGTACAGTCACCTGGATGTCTTTGTGCTTTTATCAGATGCAACCAGTTACACTTTAACATTCTAAGCTTATTACTCAAAAAGCAGAGGCTTCAGACTTCCCAATTTATACAATTTAGATGGACAATTTGTCATCATGTGCCAAAGACCAGCAAGACACTTCTCTCTATTCTTACTTTGTCTTGTTTGCATTAGAAATACAGCACCAAAACAAGACAACTGATTTCTAATAAGTATCCTGCACTAAAGGGAGAAACATTTGGGGGACTGCCCTGATTACAGCCAAATTAAAATGCACTTATTTAAATAACCTTATTATCCAACATTTCACAGCGTGGAAGTTGTGTCAAATATCATTAACAGTTCTTAACTTAGTTTTGCCATTCTAACTGTAAGCTGCCCTTTTTTGGCACTTGCGCATGGAATTATGCACACTTAAACTTACTTCAAATGCTTAGAAACAAATTTCATTTTATCACTGCCAGCAAGTCGATAAAAAGCCACCTTACCTTTTCTGATGCAGTGGCAAGTTTAGTACCACTTGCATCAAATGCCAAAGCAGCCAAGGGACTATCATGAGCTGGGATCATATTAGCAGCTCTCTGCAGGAGTGAATCAATAAAACAGAACAGTACAGGTTAAAAGCTACGTTTGCAGCTTAAGACTGCATACTTAAGAGCATGCAAGGCAAATATAGGTCTTATTTTATGGACAACAGCTTCAGTTTGTTTCAGTAACTCCTAAGTAAAATTACATAAAATTATCACTGGAGCATGTGCATAGAGAGTACAAGCAGAAGGACACCTAAAAGACAACTCAAATAGAAATCATTCTACTTCACCCATTTGCCCCAAAATCTACTCATCAAATCTAATATTAGTGTATTTGCTGATGTTCCACGAAGCCTGGCTGTAAGAGATACTGCAAACTGGCATGGAGCAACCTGAGTGTCTAGTAACTCCTCTCTAAAGTTAAGTCATTTCCGAGAACTACATCTTTAGAAGTGGAAACAGCATCCAGAGATCCTTACCAGATTGATGGTGTCAAAGACTTGTACTTCTCCAATAGTTGCACTTCCTGGATAGGCCAGGTAGCAGTTATCGTTGTTTATTGATAAAGCACACAACCCTAGAAGGGATGCAGAAACAGAATGAGGAAGAGGCAAAGTCCAAGACCTATGCAGCAAAATGTTCTGATTCCATATTTGAATATTACAAAGATAATTCAAATTATCCTCACAATGTTCTGTATCAACAGAAACAGAACAACGATGAGTAATCTCAGAGTCAACATGCAACATATTCAACTATTTAACATAAGTTCAAGTTTAATACAAAGTAGAAAAGGAAGAGTACCAATCAAGGTACAGAAACTGATTAAGCAGTAGGATTTCCCATGTCTGCCGTGATTCCTAAAGCATCAACCTGACAAAGCCTTTAACTCTACCAAGTGCTGGCAAAATCCAGTTTGTATCTCTACTACTTCTTTCTAGCATTTCAACACATCCACTCTAAGAGATGAAAACAATGGGAAGATGCAGTTTAAAGCACAGTCTGCTATTTGTTTCTCAAAAACCTCACCTGGACTGAATGGGTAGGCTTTAAGACAACACTCATGCATTTAATTGTTACTTCTATTTGAAAGTGGAATCAACAATGCTACAGTTCCCTGCAGGAAGCATCGGAAGTTGACAGAGAATGCACTTTTTGGAGTTATGCTACCTTCTAACAACACACTTACCTGCAGGATTGGGAGGTGTCTCCCTGATTGTATGTAATACCTTCATGTCTCGTATGTTGTGTATATAAAGAGACTCTTCCAGACATACTATCAGCCTCTAGACACAGGAAAGAGTACGAAATGCTGGTATCAAACTGGAGTTTACGTTAATTTATCAATCCTAAAAAAATTGTATTCAAATTGTATACCTTCCAAATGAGAAAAGGTTGTTCCCACCTGATGGGAAGAACTAAGAGTCTGACAGAAGACACACAAGATACACCTCTTGACAAGGCTTCAACAGCGCAATACTATACTCTGTCACTTGAACTGACCAGTGCACTTGAGTTCTCTCAACCATGCTAGTGCAACTTGATTTAAATGAAAATTATTTACATTACTAGTTTAAGTTAGCAAGTCAGAAATCTTCACTTAAAGCTATTTAATTCTTATTCTGTACCTGCCCTTATGTATTCCCCCCCTCAAGGGGCCAAGTCACATATGGAAATAATTTTCTGCTTTGGCTAAACAGAAGAAAACATTTTAACCATTTATAAAGCCTCATAACCATTTGTGAGGAGATTAAAAAAAACAAAACAAACCAAAACAACCTAACTTTGATTAAGTTCTTCAACATCTCATTTACACTTTTGTAGACTACATCTGGATGACTACCAAGATGTTACTCATTTAATGCTACCTCACTTCACTAGAAATAAGATTAGCCACTGTTAAAATACCTTATGATTTTGAACAGGAATCCCACCCTCCCACACCTGATTTTTGGGGGTGAGTACAGACATTAAGAAGATTTTCTCCTTCAGATGCCATTCTCTCTGCGTCGAATGAACTGGCTGAAGACAGAGAAGTCTGTATTTGCAGAAGAGCCTACTCATGATTTAGTAATACAGCCAACTACGGTTCCAGGTACTTAACTCAAAAATTTTGCCAGTTCAGCTATTTAAAAAGAATTCAGCAAACTGTATTTAAAAACATAAAAAGCGAATAGATAATAACTTCGAGTTTAGCCTGTACAGAAATTGTCAGTTTCACAGACTTTCACACTTTGGATCACTGGATGATTCACACTGGGAGGGATCTCAGGAGGTCTCCAGTGCAACCTCCTACTCAAAGCATGCCCAGCTTACTCAGGGCACTTTCCTAAGTAAATACATAAATGGAACCAAACATACTGAACCCGATTTGAGTACTGAGATGCCAAACAGAAGCTACAGTTGGAAAAGTAAAGTTAATTTCAAATGGCAATTCTGTCACCAAAGGAATAGACATCAGCCAGCAGAGGAAGATCCACAACCCCTTCCCGTGTTTTCACCTAGCCAAAGTTACTACTCACCTGTCTATTGAGTTTGACAGCCAAGATGGTGTTGGAGTAACTGTAGTTGCAAATCTCTGTCCCCTTCTTAAAGTGACAAACTTTCAGCTTGCGTGGAGCTTTAAGGCTAACTATGGCCACCAGACTACTGGAGAAGAGCCTCTCCACAATGCACACATCTTCGGTGTCAGCTGAGGAATCGCAATAACAAGGGAAAAACACAGAGGGAGATTTCAGGGAAGAAGAATGATGCACGTCACCAGGAAATACTGTCTAAGAAAATACAGGCTAACACCACAGTCTTCCACAACAGCTCAGAGTCAACGTGGGATGCAAGACAGGTTTGCAAAGCGGAGAATCTACATAGTAAATGCTGATTTACAAAGATTTCCTGCTGCTCCCCACCAGGTGTAATGCAAGTTTACACTTCAGAACAGAGCACCTACTCCTCCCTGCCCAAGATCCAACAGAAAAAGAATCCCAAATACACAAAAAATAGCAAATTATCAAATTCCTAAGAAATCTAGGAAAGCAAAGGTTTTTTTTTAGATTTTGGGGGTTTTTGTGTGTGGTTTTTGTTTTGTTTTTAAAGCTGTACTATGCATGGAAGGGTTTTTGATGACCAAAAACCCTGGAGTTTCTGCACACCTCTCCATGAAGAAAGGTTTTTGTACTCAAAGAAGCTGGTAAACTCGTTTGTTTTAAGACTTCTTCAGTCACTGATTAGTTGGGTTTTTTTTGTTTTTTTTTTTCTTCTTTTTACACACATACCATCTACCTGACAGTCCCTAGAAACAATCAGTACAGGAATCACCAAAGCCCACATGTAGCACAGCCATAAATCAGCGTTACTTTTGTCACGTGTTCTACTATGGAAGCACTGCAGGCAAAGTAGGAAGACAAGTCACCATTCAAAATGTGGGAAAGACAGCAGGAGGGAGGAGAGTCCAGGATCTCCAGCAAAAAAAAACCCAAACAACAACCAAACAAGCAAAAAACCAAACTTTCAGAGCATCTGAGTATAGTACAGTTTTGGACCAAGCTGGTAGGAGTCCAAGTTACCCTGGCATGTGTGCTGCTTCCCCCTCCTATCCCCTGAAGCTCCCCTCCAAAAGCCCCAGGGACACAGTGAACAGTTTCCACAGCAGGAGAAAGCTGGAGGGAGTTTTACCGCTCTCCGCAGCTCTCCCACAGCTACTGTCTACATTTGCCCTTCCATTACAGAACTGAATCAAGACAAGTAACTCCAGCCTTTGGCCTTGATCCATCAAAACAACCAAACTTTGCAGAAGTCAGTATCTGGATTAGCTCAATGCTTAACACATTCCAAACCATAAAAATGCCAGTAAGAAAAAAGCCTGTTTGTGAAGGCTTCTGTTTAAGCCAAGAGACACACGAAATAATTGGTGCTTTTGTCATCACCAACGACAGAAATTCCCTGAAAAAAGTGCTGTCCAACATTCTCAGCATATGACAATGTCATCACTGTGTGACATGTCTGCTGTGAAAGTGCTTTTTCTGGGCAGTTCAAGAAAAAGAACAGAAAATATTTAATGCTCTACATTCTTTTGAGAGAGAGAGAGAGAAATAGCCTCCTTATGGAAAAGGAGCAGATTTATACTAAGCTTTTTCTGTATCCTATGCAACATAATTAACTTTTATCTAAATCTCATATTTAATATGGTACTTTTCCAGAGAAGACAAAACAGCTCACAGAGCCTTTGAAAATTCAATTTCCTCACTTTTGCAAGAGGGATAATGCATTTGAGCAACGACTTTGTATTCAAGGAATTGTTCTCCATTTTCTTGATGCCACACACAACACATGAAAAAGAAATACAAAAATCTGCTTCAATAAATCTATGCATAAACTTTCAAACGCAGTGGTCCACGTTCCTTGAATCGGACTAGGAACATAAGAGATTCTCAAACATTTTGCAGTACAGCTTATCAGCTTTCCATCTAAGCCTGGAGTCCATCATGAAGACATCATCCTTTTAGAAGGCTCAGAACACAGAGACCCAAAAACCAGCCCAACTGCTCCCTGCTCCTGCACAAGCACAGCTTCTTTCTCCTATTCAGAGGCAACTGTGTTAAGACACAGCTTCTGGGATTTGTTACTCTCCCAGGCAGCAGAACTGCTGTTTCAGAAGAGGAATAGCAGCAGAGATTCAGATGGAAAAAGTGCTGCCCTATGCTGCACTGATAGGAAGTGTAGGCAGCAGGGAAGGCACGCAGGGAAGAGCACTACCAAGAACTAAGCAGTCACAGACAGAAGGGGGGGGGAACCAAAAACAAAAAAAAAAAACCAAAACCAAAACCAGTAACTTTCAACAAGGAAAATATTTAAAAGGTATAGACAATCCTTCAGTCTCACTGTGAAAAGACTTGCTATAATACAGACAGTTACCTTTATCTAAAGGATTTGTGATGAGATTTTAATTAAATTCACTTTAAAAATACAGGATGCTCCTCTGTTCCTTTGTCTTTCCCAAACAGAAAGAAGTGATAAAATCTCTTCACAGCTGACAAGTCTTGTATGCTTCCTAATGAGCAACCACTCAGGTAGAGCACCAGGCTAAACTGCGCATCCTACCTCCAGCTGACCTGAATGAATCACGGGTTTAGAAGCACTAGCTAAGTCTTACAGCAATGCTGTGAATCACAGGTTTTTTCCTATTTGTATTTTCTCCTTTACACTACTCAAGTGACCATTACAAGAAACTCAGATTCAAAATACAGTAAAAACAAAAAGAACCGTAAAACAATTTAAGTAGCAGCAGTGAGGGGAGAACACGCAAATATATAACAAGATTACAGTTTCATACACACAAGCATGTAGCGTCACAGACAAGAGCTGGTTAGAACCAGCTAGATTACTATCAGTTGTGCTTTTATTCCATTTTTAATCCAAGAAAATGAAGCATGTTATAAGCCTTAAAGCACCCTCCAATCTAATACTTATTTTTACAGGGGGATCAACTGAGCAGAGAGTTCGGCGATTTGTACAGAGTCACAGTAGAAGTCAGTGATGGGAGCAAAGAAACCTCCCATTCTCTTGACCAGAATACAGCTGGGCCATGTTCTGTACTTTGCATTAGACAGCTACAGCAGAACTGGCAGCTCAATCTTACAGAAAAGAAGGAGGGGTTCTTAAAAGCACTCACTCAAAACAACACAAAGTCTCTAGACTCAGACTAAATTGAGAGGCAGGAGGCACACGTTTGGGAGGCCTCAAGATACCTGTCCTTGCAGAAAGGAGGTACTCAATATACAGGAAGCCCTTCACCCCCACAGCAAGTTTTAAACAGGTGTGGTTTTGCAAGCCCAAGACTGAAAATTATTGAACTGCATACATAAAATGAAGATCGCAAATATTTAGATCTGCTGCAGACACTGCAGGCCCTGTGAGCAGAGGTCAAGACTGGCTGGCTTACAAAGGCCAAACCATCAAATTTTCTACTAAACACTGCCTCACACCCTGTGCTCTGTATTTACAGACTTAACACCCATGAACAAAAAAAACTTACACTATCAAAGAGGTTAAGCCACTACAGGCATCCCAGAACTCTTTGAAGACAAGACTGGAATCAGCAGGTCTCAATTCCAATCCCAGCTGCCTTATCAGTTTATTGCAAGATTTTGAGCACGGCACTTTATCCAAACTGTACTTTTTCTTTCAAGGTCTACCTAGAAGAAGCAGTCCTGCAAGTTCAGTTCAGTCTCTGTCAGTATGTTTATTCAGTGTCTTGTGTAACAGGAGCCATCTTCACCGAAGCTCCTGGGGTGATATCAGGCCAGACACTGTAAGTGCCTAACATGCTACAGAGGTCAGGTACCGAAACGCCACGGCGTAAAATTGCATTCAAGCCACCAATTAACCAGTACAACCAGATCATGACTCAAACAGGCAGACGTAGCTGTAACACAATTTAACCCAACTGCAGGTGCCCAATTTGAACCTCACCATTCCTTCTCTCCATTGACTGTGTACAGAACCAGGCTGTCTCCACAGGTAATTGCTGATCTGAATCACACGCCATTTTCAAATTTAAGATGCCACGGGGTCAGGTCACTTAGGGAATGGAGTCCGAAGACAACTCTGTTGTGTAGCATGATACACCAGGACCCTACCAGAAATGCTGACATCATAGCTACTGGTACCATCTGTCCACATGGAGTTTACAAGGTGGCAAGGAGACTCATGCATAGCATCCATAGTTTACTTATTAGCACCTCCAAAGAGGGAAGTTACGAACTGCTGGCAAAAGAGGGGATAGCTCTTCTCCACCAAGCCTCCCTCCATTTCACCTCATCCCCTCCTTAACTATGATCGGTACTGAGAAGTTATTGGCATTTGGATTATTCACCCTTTTGGATGAGTAAACCTGCAGCTATCATGTTAAAAAGTATTTTTCTAACAGCAAATCTTAAGATTAAAGAAAAAATAATAAAAGCTTTGGGGTTTTTTTATTTGATAATGCTATATTAGTGGTTGCCTGCCCCAATAACCAATATAAAGACCCAAAACACACTCTCTTACACCAGTAAGGGTTTGGATTTTTTTTTTTTTATGGCCAGCTGCTAAATAATCTGGTTATGGGACATAAAATGAGAAAAGCAAAGAGTTCTTCTCACAGCTATTACAAAATTTCACAACACACCAGCTAAATTTAAATACAGAACACTGATATATAGTTTTACCCTGCCAGCAATCAATTGTTTTGTATTTGTGAGATATTTCATCATACATTTTTAAGGTTCCTCCTATGTCAATTTCAAACCACCTGTGAAAAAAATGAAACATATCTTATTCTTCCCAAATTACCACTGAGGGGATAAAAAAGAAAAAGAAAAAAGAAGATACTCACTGCATTCATAGATCTGCTCTAATTTGTCCACAGATGAAAGAGAGAAGAATTTGTAGCCTGATTTACTGCCAACTGCAAGGGATCTGAAAAAGAAACAAGCCAGTCAGAAACATAAACTAAGCGAGCTGGGAATTACCCTTGGACAGAGTCTTACCCTATTCTAAAACTCCAGTTGGGTTAGCTCAGTAAGAACAGCGACAGAAAGTCTGACTGAAAGGGACAGATAGCTTTGCCAATTCTGAAAAGGCCAAATAGCTCCAGAGTTACCCCAGGTGAGAAACTGCACTTCACATTTTGTGAAATGACAGTTCACAGCTTAATGTAAGCCTACTGCCCAATTCATACTGGGGATTTCTCCACACAAACTAAAAGCTTTAGTGTGGAGGAAAGAAGATGTCTTGAATAGAGTAATGCACACCAGTGACATCATTGCCTCATCATTAGAGGTGACCTCCAAGCCCTTCTGAACTGCAATTGTCTAGGGATTTTTCACTCTTTATACTGTAACCTTCCCTAACCACCCCAAACAAGCTTTCATACTAAAAAAAATAAAAAGAATTAAAGACTGCCAACTCTATTTTTTGTTTTATTTGATGATATTCTAGCACCTCTGAGGAACACTCAGTTAGGCCTCAGTCTTACAGTCATGCCGAAGCTTTGATCGCAGGCGCCCTCTTAAAAATGCTAGTCACTGATGTTAAATAGATTTTTAACAATAGTAGAACATAAAAAAAAAAAACTGAGTACAAACCCTTCTTTCCTCCATTACTCAATTTTCACACTTAGCTCACAGACTATTTAATTGCTTTTCCAGTCAGAGTCAAAGACAGGTCTTAAATTTTAAGCTAGCAAAACCTTCAGGCTTGTCTTGCAGGTCTTTACACATCAAGGCAGCAGACAATGGCACATTCTTATTTTCCCCTCCCCACGTGGAGGATGATTTTATGCCACAGAAAGTGAACAGTACATACAGTTGCGCACGAGTCTATTAGTATGATTACAGCTCATATATTTCTTACTGCCAGGACACATGGAGAAAAACTAATTAAATTCCAATAAAATGTGTTTCAATCTGCCAAACTGCAGCAAGTCATTCAATACACAGCTCAAACCCAACCCAGCCAGCCAGCCTGCCAGAAACGCCCTTCTGAACTCAGCCAGATGATGCTCTATCATTCAGATGCACTAACAATTCATTCTGCATTTAGAATATCATACAGATTCCTAGATTTCTTGCTTTTTCTGTATTTTCCTCTCATGGCTCCAAAGTGAGCCCTTTTTAAACTTCCAGGTATGACCTTCTTTTCTAAGGGGGAAAAAAAAAATGCAACTAGCACAGTCTGGTTTAGAAATGGTATTTGAGAAGGTTTAAGTCTTCAAATTAAAATATGCACCATCCAGGCAAGATAAGTAAGCGTCCTCAAATTCAATAACCAAGATATTTAAAAAAGCATTATTAGGCTTAGAGACAGAGAAGCAACTATAAACCAAAATTTTGTTGCTGCTCTCTAAGTCACCTTGGAAATACTGAATTTAATTTTACTTCAGACAAATTCAGTATGTTTGGCAGACTGTATCTGATTAGTCACCAAAGACACTTCAGTGTTCTTCCTCAATTACTTTTGTACAATCCAATAAAAATCCAAATTCTGTGAAAAAATATAAAAATGTAATTTGGAAAAAAAATGTAAAGAGTTAGCTTTTCTTAGATCATCTACAGCTTCCCTCAAAAGAAAGTTTAACAAAGAATGACACTAAAACTATCACTTCACAAAGGTAAACAAGCACTCAACTGAGTTAAAAATAAATGGAGTCACAAGACTCCTTGCAATATCTACAAAAGACACAGGATGATTTCCTCAGTGAGCGTTCCACGTAGCAGCTGCTTGTGAGGGTATTCCTAGGCAAAACTGATTCCGTATTGTACTGACGGCTTTAAAGACAGAATATTGCTGTATCACTGTTTTACTGACAGTATCACTGAAACCAGTACGCAAGACCATTTTCCCTGTCCTAGAGACTTACTACACCTCCTTTAAATAGGCTGTAGGGAACGGTGAAAGCGAGTTGTATACACGATAAAAATCAGCAGACTGAGTAAGAGCCGAAATGAAGCAGCACAGAATGGACCTTTCCATCCACGGCAATTGCTTTTTGTTATTTCTTCCAAGATCAAGGCGATGAAGTCACAAATCATTTGTTTATACAGGACAGTTCGAGTCAGCATAATTAAACCCATTTCAGTATACAAGCAGAACAGCAAAGCAACTAATTTTTCTTCTAGAACAGCATTCTTGGTTTGAAGGTTTTTTTGTTTTTTTGTTTTTTTTTTTTTTAAATGTACTCTCAAATTACTTCTTACAAAACCACTGGAAAAAGGCTTTTTCTATGTAATAAGAGAATTTACTAGGCTGAATTATACCAGCATAATCATAATGATTTAAATTCCCCATCTTCCCCCACACCAATATTATACTTAAGCCCATAAGACACCTGATAGCCATCTAAATGACCAAATCCCACAAAACAAGTATTGAGCCAAAATTACCTCACCTCCAAAAAAATGTGTGGCCATATGGGGAAGAAATATGATCGATAAGCCATTCAGCTATTGCTCAGACAGACAGTGGCCAACAAGAAACTCCTGCAGTTTATCAGAAGCTCCTTTTACAACGTGGGTGTTATGCTTTATTATCACCCATTTTCAGAGGCTGATGAGAGACTGAAATTGAAAATAAAATCAATATCCAAAAAGATTGCCCTTTTTCTTCTAACATTATGCTACACGCAGGTGTTTTTTTAGCTCTAGTATGGGTAGCCTCTATTACACACCTTAGATTATAGACTTTGAGCTATTTCATCATCAAGGTTGTCTACTCAGTAGAAAATTACCAATATAGCTGTGATTTATGAAACCGTGTTTACCCACTTTTTTCAAAGGTAACACTGTAGTCTGATCCAAGACAACATAAGTTTTGGGAGTATTTTCAAGAACGGCTGTCATAATTAAAACTAACCTCACTGAATCAACAGTGATGCTGACCTCCACTGTAAGTGCACCCACCTAGAGTGGGAAATCAGCTGGTTTAATCTCTCCAGCTCTTTAGAAACAAATTTTGTCAGATGGGCTAGAATTGTACAGGTTTCCTTTTATTTCTTTAATATACATACAGAAGGAAGAAAAGCAGTTTTTCCCTTTCTGTATCACAGAGGACCTTAGCTATTAATCAGAAATATTCTACATTAATCAGACACATCCTAATAAGGGTAGCGCTCCCAGATTAAGATCAATCGCGGCTGCGGCATAAACGTAACTCCACAAGTCATTACTATTTTAAATGACTGGTTAGTTAGACCTACTTTCATTAGGATACAATCTTATTATACTAATGCTCCACCTCATTTCAAAAACAATGTAAATTTCCAAAGACAAAATGTTTTGTGAACTAATGCTTATGATGAAGAGGAGGAAAACAGTAACAATTAATAAATAAATAAATAAATGAAATTGAAGTAACACGACATACAACTGCTTCTCTCAGCTATCTTCCCTGAGCACGAGAGCTACGCAACCACTCTTTCCTTCTTTTTTTTTTTTTGGTTTAGCTTTAAAGCTTTATTCCTTGGAATAAAGAGCTCTCCTGTCCTCAGGGATCATGGCGGAATGACACCTGAACCTAGGAGAAACAGAGGCAGAGGAGTGAACACTCAGCACCTCACCCTTGTTCCTCTCACCACAAGCAGTTTACTAAAGAAATCCAAACATCACATGGCGAGGGAATTACAATACAACTTCTGCAACATCAAGCGTGCTATACAACTTCAGAACTGTAAGTATTTGCTCAATATAGAAGCAAATTGATTTATTTGGGAAAAAAAGCACAGAATTAAACTGGAATAGAACAGATGTACGGACAGATACCCATCACGTGTAACTCCATAGATAGATGAAAGCTGAGACTTCAGAAGACCTTGCAAAGGCGGCACACACCAGTGTTTTCATTAGAAATCCACCTGGGAGCCTTGTCTTGCCCTTTCATCGGGAGTCTGTTTTCAAACCCACAGCAACTATTTTGTTTCCAAGTTCTGTCACTTGATTACTTGATTTTAAAAAGGCAACTAAGACTTCTCTACAGTCTGTCAGCTTGCATTATTTCACAAGTAGGTTCTTCGGGTGTGGGTTGGTGTTTTTTTTTTTTTTTCCTGGTAAA
>WHYT01014718.1:461029-520224 GCA_009806455.1 Tetrax tetrax | reverse complement strand
AGTGTCTAGCAATGTCAGTAGGAGTCTTTCTGTTGTCTGTAGTGGGCATTGTACTGGGGCTTTTCTGACATTTGTATGGTATAACTAGTCTGCCATGGCATTTTGTTTTGGTAGAGTATTCTCAGAGTTTGACTAGTTTCTTCTAAGTCCTGCTTTCCAGATTAAAGGAGAGGGATAGATAAACCAGAAGGTAGAGTTCAAAAAGTATTCAACCATGTTTTACTCCTTTTAGTATGGGTAAGTAGTCTGGATGACTACAAGCTATATCCAGGTGTGTTGGGTTTGTGTAGCAGCTGTAGCTGCTAGAATTTTCCCCTTTCTCCGGTGGAGCTGGCTGGCTCCAGGGCTGAGCCAATTGGTGGCAGTCATAATACCTCTGTGATAACATATTTAAGAAAGGGAAAACAAAACAGAAGCACAGGCAGAGGGGGAGGCGTGAGCCTTGTGGGCTTGCAGGCCGTGCCCTGCGGCCTCCTGCTGGGCTTTTGTCTGGGCCCAACTCTGTCCAGCTGGCTGAGAGAAGAGAAAAGATGTCAGAGAACAAGAGAAGCATTTGCCTGAGGCTGATTGTGAAGAATTTCTTGTGAGAGGAATGGCTGCGAATGCCAAGGTCAATGAAGAAGGAGGGGGAGGAGTAAAGTTGCTCCTGAGGAGATTCCCCTGCAGCCCGTGGTGCAGCCCATGGTGGAGCAGGCTGTCCTCCTGCAGCCCATGGAGGTCCACAGCGGAGCAGAGATCCATGTGCAGCCCATGGAGGAGCCCACGCCGGGGCAGGCAGATGCCTGAAGGAGGCTGTGGCCCGTGGAGGGCCTGTGCTGGGGCAGCCGTTCCTGAGGGACTGTGCCCTGTGGAAAAGGATGCCACGCTGGAGCAGTTTGCAAGGGACTGTAGCCCATGGGAGGGACCTCACGCTGGAGCAGGGGAGGAATGTGAGGAGTTCTTCCACAGAGGAGGAAGGAGCAGTATAAAGTGACGTGTGATGAACTGACTGTAACCCCCATTCCCTATTCCCCCTGTGCTGCTCCGGCCAGGGGACGAGGTAGAGATAGCCCAGAATGAATTTAAGCCTGGGAAGAGAGGAGTAGTAGTGGGAAGTTTTCCTTAAGATCTGAGTTTTTTCTCTCTCATTATCCTACTTTGGTTTTATTGTTAATAAATTGAATTATTTTTCCCCAAGTTGAGTCTGTTTTGCCCATAATGATAACTTGAATGATCTCGAGCCTTCTGATATATTATCTCTCCCCTATTTCCTTGACGGGTGGGTAGAGTGAGTGAGCAACTGTGCAGCTTTGTCCCAAGTGGGGCTAAACTATGACACCAGGAAAGGAGCTAAGAGCCTAAAGTTTAGAACTGTTGTTTACATCTGTGCATGCAATTAAAACAGGCTGTTAGGGGATATTTTGTGGCGCAGTTTACGTCCATATAGCTAAATGTTCTTTCTCCTTTATCCTATGCTATCCCCAAACTGTTCTCAGATGTTGTCTGAGAGAGTGCTCTTTGGTGTGAAAAAAGAAACATGCCAGGAGACTTGCTACTAATTAAACAATATAAAGAGTTGTATGTTCTGTTCATAATACCAGCTCTTAGACAAAGAAGGCAAATTGTGCTAAATGAAATCCAGAACCAACATGCATCCTCATTGCAAGGCACTGGAGAGTTTAGAACTTGTAAAGGATGGTCAAGAAATCTTGAGTTTTGAGGAATCATTGATTTGTAGAACTTGCTTAGACTTTTATAAGGGCTATGGATGAGTATTTTTGTCCATTTAGGAGACAGAATGTGAAGTTCTCTCCTGAGATTATATATCTGTTCTTTGACAGAGCAGAGTAGTGCTTCATTTATTGTAGAACAGGCAGTAGAGGTTGTGTTTCCTGACTTCTATGTAATACTAAAGCAGTTAGAGCTCTTGCCAGAAGGTGAGAGTCTTACGATCACTTAGAGCTCTTGCCAGAAAGTGAGACTTTTCCAGTCTGTTAGGGTTCAAATCCACAGGAATATGCCTGGATTCTCAGATAATGACAACGTGAGTGGGTGAATAACATCACCCACTGAATCACAGACTCATACAACTATTTCTGTTGGAAGGGACCTCCAGACACCATCCAGTCTGACTCCTTGCTCAAAGCAAGTCTACTTAGAACAGGTTCCTCAGGGCTGTACCTGGAACATCTCCAAGGACAGAGATTCTATGATGTCTCTGGGCAATCTGTTCCAATATTTAATGGAAAAGAAAATTTTCTAATATTTAATCAGAATTTTCTGTGTTCCTAATTTGTGTGTCTTGGCTCTCTTCCTATGACTGTCCATTTGCAAGAGCCTGGCTCTGTCTTCATCATATCTATGCTATAATCAGATAGTTGTAGACAGCAGTAAGGTCTTCCCTTAATCTTCCGTTCTTAAGGCTGAACAGGCCCAATTTTCTTAGCCTCTCCTCACATGTCGTGATCTCTGGCATATTGGCTATCTTAATGGCCTTCACTGGACTTGCTGGAGTATATGAGTATCCTTGTACTGAGTAGCCCCAAACCAGACACTGTAGTCTAGATGTGGTCTCACAACTGTTGGACAGATGGTAAGAACATGCACTTTAATCCATATTTAAATATGTAAGTACCATTTCAGAAATTCCAATATTTAGAAACTTCGTGAATCAGTTGGATTTGATCTCCTGTGAAGCCTGAACTTCCACAAACTTATATGAGGGTTGCCATTGTTACGATGTTTGTTTTATTTCCT
Source organism: Tetrax tetrax (assembly GCA_009806455.1). Classification (NCBI taxonomy): domain Eukaryota; kingdom Metazoa; phylum Chordata; class Aves; order Otidiformes; family Otididae; genus Tetrax; species Tetrax tetrax. Next base: position 517,488 of record WHYT01014718.1, on the reverse strand, counting down.
GAGAACTAGGAGGATAACATAGTTAGCTATTATCTCTGAGGCACATTTAGAAGCTGGTTTCCTCTGTCCTCATCTTGGAAGATGGAGAAGTGCCTGTTTAAATTCGTTGTTTTCTTACCTACTCGATAGACTTAAAGAATATTTACAACGTTGTTTCAGAGGTCTGAATCAGTCAGGCTATGAATAATACTAAAGAAGCCACTTATTTACACCTTTTCCTTCAGATTTTCCAATAGTTTGAACAAAAATCAAGCAAGGACTTCGCTGTATTCCAAGATCTGTCTGTATTTCATCTTTTTGTAAGTTACAGGGGCACTTTGGACAGGGTTTACCATGTTGGAATTTTATTGTGTTAGCTTGGTCTGTAAATGGAAAAAACATTCACTTTAGTACTGTGACCCTCTTAAATAATCATTGTGTATGGCTATAGCTATTTACTCCTCTGAGTTTGCCATGATAGAGAACTGAGCTGTGCACTGAGGAGCCCTAGATCCTAGTGTCACATATGTCAGACCTTTTACATTTACTTCCTAAACAATAAAATAAAAAGAGCTTCCACGTGCCCTTTCTGTTCAGTCTGTCAGCAAATAAGGATGGGTGAACTTATCTTTTCAGAAAGGCGGCCCTTTGAAGATGTTTAGAAAAGAAATGGGAAGGCTAAGATCAAAGGACCCAAGAACCTGTTCTATGTAGTCAGTGAGTATTGTTCTTGCACATCTGGGTCAGTTCAGAGTGTTTTTTTTAGAGGCAGAAAATCTTCTCCCTAAAGGCAATGACAGCTCTTTACACATTGCATTCTCTTGAATTTATTATGTGAATTCAATGTTACATTGGAGTTAATTGGTTGTGACCCTAAATATACACAATCCTAGACAAAAACTATGTTAAGCTCAAGTTAAGGTCACAAGATGTAGTTGTAATTTGTAGTAGTGAAGATATCCAAGGGGCATGCAGAACAAATACAAGAAACATAGAGCTGTATAAGAAACTTAAATGAGTCTGATGAAGAAAATGCACAAGAAAGACATGCAAGCCTCCTTCCGCTCCCTTGCCATACTCCGTGGTGATGCCATGTGGCAATAATTTGATTTTTTCATAGCACACCAAATATGATTAAAGTCTTTTAAAGAAACGTGTTTTCTTTAGTAGTTCCATCCAGCAGATGTGAATCACTCAAAGGTTTTTCCCACTAGTTTTCCATTGCCAATGAACACTAGACCCTCTCTTGTTACCTTCTCGCTAAAAAAAAAAAAAAAAACTTTGACAGTTTCATATTTTCATGACGGAAAGAAATAAACAATATAATCAGCAAATCAACATGTCCATATAAAGCACTCAAAGCAAAGAGTACTGCATTTTCCTATGAGCATTACTGAACAGAAAACCTCCTTATTTGGGACCTTCTTCATCTGCCTAGAAGAAAGACACTGTAGCATGCTCTGAGTTGGTATGCGGGGCCAACAACTGGGCCTACTGCATGCCTGACAGCTACTGCCAACCAACGAACCTACCTACCTTCTGCTCCAGTTAAATCAAGCACATTCAGCCTCTCTCCTTCTTTCTGGCCCAAATAAACTTGATTTGCCCTTGTTTGCAATGTTAAAGATCAGTTCACTGACCGGGCAAGCAGAAAATCTCTGGAAAGCTCTTTTGGGCTGGCATTGCCCTCCTGCTTTCTCAAAGTCATATTTCAGTCCGTGTATTTACTGTGATGCTGTACCTACGGTTTTGAGACAAGCTAATGAAGAAAACCCTATATAAGGAATAAATATGACCATTTTGATAGGAAAGAGGTAATTTTATTTGTTTAGTATGGAGGACCTCTTTCCAGTGCAGTAAATCTTTCCCTTGATTTCTGGAAATGCTCATCATTCCAGGGCGAGCCTTCAAGAGCTTTAGTACTGAACTTTGCTGAGGCTCAAGAAGCACCTGGATTCAGTTTAGTTCAATTATTTGGGTAGCACAGCCTCTGGATTTTCCAATTTGATATATATGATACCAAATAATAGTACATCTATAAAGTAGATGTAAAAGAAATCAGTGTTTCTTGCTACATTCCCAGGTCAAATTCTCTGAGGCAAGAATTTCAGCTAAGTGTTCAAACTTCTAAGAATTAGATTTGTGACATTGACTTGAATGGGAAATTGTGTTACAACTGCAAGATTTGTTCCTATAGCTGGTGCTTCTCCAGGAAATGTAAGACTTCCATAATCTCATAGAAATCAAGTTAGATTTTTAAACATTCTACATTTGCTCCTTCATGAACTCCTCTTCAGAGAGCTTCTGCTTCTCTGACCTTACCTTTTAAAATGAATAGATTTTTCATAAAGACACAAATCCTCTGTGCAAGCCTTTATTTTCCTATTCTAGTCCCAGAACTAACCCTCTCCCCTAAACTGCTTTTTACAGCCCTGTAAAACGTGCATTGTCTTTCTAACCTTAAACAGTAGAGGGCAACCTGAGAATGACTATCCTAACTGTTCCTACAACTTGAGATGCTGTAAATCTGGTGGTTTAAAAGTTATTACTAGTTATTGCTACATTAAATAAACGTTAAATAATTACAGTATTCGATATTGATTGTGGATGTGCTATACTTGTTATATTTCTCAGTGCAAAGCGAGCTTTTCATTCTAGGTCAATTGACTATGAGATCTCAATAATAAGAGTCACACCATACTCAGCATTCCCATACTCAGCATAGTGTGTCATTTGCAAATTAAATTTTGCGAATAGGTTGAGAAATGTGTAAATACGAATGGGGAAATGGCACCATGGAAAAAATAAAATCCTATGGAAATATGATAGAATTTAAAAAGGATAAATCTAGTAAAATTTATATAAGTATTATAGATTTTTATAGACATCTCTTGATCATGGCTTAAAATTTTCTATTTACCTCTACAGGCTTAAGTACAAATTCTGTATTACTTTCTATTTTAAAATTTTTGAAACAACATACTCAATTTAAGAGAGTTGTACAGTCTTTGTCTAAACATAGTTGGAAGTGTTACTATGCTAAATTAAATTTAGTGGAAGAAGTAAGAATATGCTTAAGCGACAGTGAGACTCCAGAAGACATGAAATGAGAACTCGAGAGAAAAGAATCTGTATAATGTTAAATATCACGAGTGCTTGGCAGCACTGATTGCCTTTTTGCTCCTAGCCTGGTCCAATCCTGCAGCTAATTTATTTGTTAAGAACCACCCTTTAGATCTTGGAAATCATCTTCCTGTCACTATATAATAGAGTTTATTTGTATTCAGCTGTTTTTCACTGCATTTCTTTAAACAAAATGTTGAATTTTCAAACACAAGTTACAACAATGTGCAGAGAACATTTGCTGCTACTGTTACCCTAGGGAGCCCATATGCTTTCTTCCCAAGTTTCTCTGAGGTTTCATGGGACTCATCCCTTAATCCTACTTTTATTTTCCCCTCCTGTGGATCTTCTTTACAAACACAACTCCAACTATCATCTGTATGCCAACAACTCACAGATTTAGTCCTCCACTCCAAGTTAAATGTGAATTCTTTTCCAGTCTTCTCAGTACTACTCAAAACCAAGGCAAGCTCAGAATGCGTGAAACACAGTTATTTGTCATGCTCATTTGGTTTTCTTTGTTATCTTTGCATGATATCATTGCTGTCCTTCCTGGGCCTGATGCATGTATGATGAGGATTGTGTTAACCTCAATCTTCTTCTCAGAGCTTCAGGTCCCATCTCTGGGAAGAATCTTTCCTTTGCATCCATGTGGAAACAAATCTTAAATTTTAACTATCACAGTTTTGAAACATTCAGTTTACATCCATTTAAGATGGTGCTGTTATGCAGAACTTGGTCCCTAATACATTTTACACCTTCATATTGCAGAGCTTCCCCTTCTCTTGGTAGCAAACTGCAAATTACCTGTCTTCTCTTGCAGAGCACTTTCTTGGAACCCTTACCATCTCTTCAGTGATTCTGAGCTCCTCTCATCAACTCATTATTACAATTTTTCAACCAAGTATTTTTATCCCATTTGCTAGAAACAGTCAAAGCAATCTACCCATTAGGAATAATTTGTTGTGGTTAATGCTACTGAAAATCTGTGAGGAAGTATTAGGCCTTACACTTCACGTTTTAATCCTGTCTTTTCCCAGTTTTCTTCAAAGCATGAACAATATGACAAAATTAATTTTTATCAGAATTGGCTTCTTCATAAAAATCAAGGCATTATACCCAGGTGATCTGTTCTGAGTGATGTGTTGGTAGAACATGGGCGAGAGTTGGATGAAGCCCTTCCATTCCCCTGCCTTGCTTCAGAGGCTGAGTCTTCAGGATTTCAAGGGATCTGTATTTTCCAAGCATTGTCATTCAGCCTGGCTTACAGCCCAAGCCTCATATTTTTTTCATGGAGAAATAGAAATTCTGGGATTCACTCTGTATCAGAATTATGCCACGTTTTGGTTCTTTGCTGACTTGCATTACCCCTCTCTGCATATTTCTGGAAACATTATAACTGTTTATGTGTGACTGTCTCTGTTTCTCTAGAAAAGCAGTTAAGAACATACTAACTTTCAAACGATTCTAAATTAGTAAACAGTTATGCAGACCAGAAGACAGTAAAAGGAAGGAAAAAAAGTGATGCATTCACTAGATATGTTTACTGACCTAGCTGGTCTCATGACCTCCATATCATTACCCATTTTTTTTTCTTCCTTTATGTCTCCTTCTCTGTATGTTCATGTATCTTTATTGTTGTCTTGTAGACTGTTAGGGCTTCTTGATAAGGATAGTGTGAGATAATGTGAGTATATTTGGATAACTGAAAGCAAATAATAATATATATTCATTCTTTCACAGGACAAAGAGTCAGTCTTTTTGTCATATGAAATATGAATATATTCCAGAGGTCTAGTTCTTAGTTTGTTTTCTTTTTTATCCAGTGGTATGAGATACTGGACAGACATCACTTTTCATAAAAGTCTACAAAATGTTTGCATTTCTTAGATGTCCTTCTTAATATAATATTGGCAAAACCAATCAACATTCTGTGAAAATATTGGCAAGGCTTCCATTGGCACAAGTGTTAAAAAAATATTACTTAGATAGAAAGCAAAACTGAGTGAGGGATTAACATGAGAGATTAAAATAACTTTTTCTTTCATTTGTTGAAGGTGCAGTCATTATGACCACCAAGAATTTTTCCACCCATTTTAAGATTGTGTTAAAAATGAGTTATTCCAGGGCTTTTTGGCATAAAGTTACAAAGCATCATGAGTTTTGAGTTTCTGTAAACCAGCAAAGTTGGTCTGACCACAGCTAATCTGTTGTTGTGCCACTGTATTTATTTTAGCTGAGGTTCTGGCACTCTTGTCTACATCGTGTATTACTGTCACCAAACAATTTTCTGATGGGAAATTACTAGCTGTTAAGTCCAGTTGACTCTGGTACACTCTGCCTTACATGCTGTCAGCTGCAGATACAAGACTTGATCTTACACATGTAAACCTTTTTGGGCTCTGTTTCTGAGCTATATGTCTTGGTGGTGACTGCCTTGAATTGTCTTCCACTGTGGTGGGAAGAAACACCGCGCTATGTAATAAATGTTTGCAAGATCAGATTCTTCTCCTTACCACTACCCCAAAAACCAGTGTCATCAGTAATCTAACAGGCTGCCCCTTTCCCTAGGAAACACAGTTGCTCCATCTATCTTAACTTGAATATCCAGGGGTTCTACACTAGCAGCAGTCCTAAGAACCATGACTGAAGGTGGCAGTGCTTAGCTCGTCTGTGATCCAACCTGGAGCCTGGGGCTGCTCAAACCGCACAGTTCTGCTTGCAGTGAGGTTAGGTCCTCACCTTCTCAAACTCCTATCTTCAGGCTTAATGTTTATAACCCTGCAGTTATTAAACAGCTATTTTGAAATTAAGTCTTATTATTATTTAATATGTTGTTTTCAAAATATTTTCAGTACATATTTTTAGTTTTACAGACATTTAAGAGCGGAAATTTTCAAAAAGCAATGAAAGCAGCCTTATGTCACAGAGACAAAGAATATTGTTAAAGAGCAACTTGGATGGATGATGAATTGTACTCTTATTCAGAATGACCATGTTTTGGCCAGTTAAAGAAAAGGTTATTTATTTTTACAGAACAGGAAAAACACAAAGATTTCTAATGAAATTCTATGTGGAGTCTTAATTCACTGGCGCCTTCTTATAAATATTTAGTTTTCTAAAAATATTACAATATAAAAATTTAATAAAATGCAATGATAGAAACAGACTAATGCCAAAACTGAGGTTGAATAATTTATTTCTGAAATTCTAGTAGTTTAGAATATATTAAAGATACTGTTTCCTTCTATATTTATACATTTAAAAATGCTCAAATAATTTTTTCTTAATCTATAAATATGTTCAGGGTCCAGATAAAATGTGGGTGGGCATAATGTGATTAGTGATGTATTGCTTGCTGCTTGCAGATGTGCCTCCCTCACAGCTTGGGAGGCTAGACTCCTATGGGCCCAAAGGGCAATTCATTTTTTTATGCTTAATCAGTCCTATGTCTTTTATAAGCTATAACTCTTTATCACAGTGTATTGTGCATCCACCTGTTCAATAGAAATTGAGCATTGATTTATGGCCTTGGTTCAAACCTGGCTGCAGAGAGAGGGGTGAGTGGTCAGTGTAGAGCAATCAATACCAACCAGCCAGTTGAATTCAAGGCAACAAGACTGGAAGTGAACTGTAAAATAGCCCCTTGTACCATCAGCTTACAATGTTACAAAAGAAGTTGGGATGTTGTAGCATAGATTTATGTTGATCAAAAGAAAGAATGTAAATGTATTTGTGCTTCCTATGTCTTCTGTTTTGCAGCTTTTCTGGAATTAAAATTAATTTCCCATTTGTGTATGGGCCTTGGACTATGGGTTGTTAAAGTACACAGGTACACTAGCTTTATTTTGTCTGATGTTTCACAAAACTTTCTTGCACATTTAACAAGTGAAAAGCCTTTGTAGATGGGAGAGACAATCATATATCACTAGACCTATGCCTCAAAGCCTGGGAGCACTTTCACACACTACACTCTTGTTGGACCCAGGTGTGTTCTGTACATTTTGTCTGCCCCGTACATCCTTGTTTCCACAGCAGGAAGCTCAGCTTGCTCACTGGAAAGAAGACACAGTTTGCTCTGATCAGATCCTTGGTATTAGATATTTAAGGGTTCATAACCCTTGTGTGCCTGTCACCTAGTCTGGGCATACCTGTCACAACTTTTAACTAGTCCCAGTACACATGTAGGTAACAGCCTACCTTTACTACCTACTAGAGGATCAGTGGTGAGGTGGGCCACAGTTTCACAAAAAAAAATTCAGACAATCCTTCACCAAGAACTCATATTCATGGTACAGCAGTACACCAACAGAAAATAATTCAATGTGGCATATCTATTCTGCATGCATGAACGACTATTTTTAATATTCACTATCCACTCCTGGATCTTTGTTTATTTTTTTCATGGAATGTGTTTGGATCTGAAAAATCTATTAGATCAGTGCATTGCTTAACCTTTCTTTTTTTTCAGGTCCTTGGGCATACAGGTTTCACTACTTCTGAGACATTTGCTGTAAACAACTAGAAATTCAGTGTAAACAGTGTAAACAACTAGAAAAACAGTGTTACTAGCAAGAATAGGGAGGTAATTGTCCCCCTGTACTCAGCACTGGTGAGGCCGCACCTCGAGTACTGTGTTCAGTTTTGGGCCCCTCACTGCAAGAAAGACATTGAGGCCCTGGAACGCGTTCAGAGGAGGGCTACGAAGCTGGTGAGGGGTCTGGAGCACAGGCCTTATGAGGAGCGGCTGAGGGAGCTGGGATTGTTCAGTCTGGAGAAGAGGAGGCTCAGGGGAGACCTTATAGCTCTCTATAACTTCCTGAAGGGAGGTTGTGGTGAGCTAGGGGTCGGCCTTTTCTCTCGTGTAGACAGTGATAGAACTAGAGGCAATGGTTTCAAGCTGCGCCAGGGGAGATTCAGGCTGGACATTAGGAAATATTACTTCTCGGAAAGGGTAGTCAGGCACTGGAATGCACTGCCCAGGGAGGTGGTGGAGTCACCGACCATGGGGGTGTTCAAGAAACGTTTGGATGTTGTGTTGAGGGATATGATTTAGCTGAGAAGTATTGGTGATGGTTGGACTGGATGATCTTTTAGGTCTTTTCCAATCATGATAATTCTGTGATTCTGTGATTCTGTGAAATAACTAGTCTGCTGTCAGCAGGGCGATTCTCTAGTTAAGTCTACATACCTTGACTGAAAATTTTTCAAGTGGTGTCCAAATAAAATGAAAAAAAAAAAAGGTTAAATTCCATTGGACTAGCTAAAAGTGTACGCTCTGCACTCTCTTCTCTTACGGCTACATAGCCAAGTGGCAGCAACACTTCGCTGTTTATTGTCAAAATCCTGTACGAAGTTGGGCAAGTGCCCGATTTGTGCATGTGCATCGTCTGCTTCCATGTATGTTGTAGTCATTCCTCCAATTTAAGAAATCAGCTGGCTAAATTATCTTTTCTCTGTTTCATTACTGGAGAATAGAATATTGCAGATCTAACACTCTTCTGCCTCGGTGGCACTAGTGAAGTCTTCTACGTACCCACTCGCAAGAAAATGTGAGTGTTGAACAAGAGTTAACCTTAGCCACATCAATGAAACCACCTTCTGCTTCCCTGTTTGCCTGAAGCAGCTGGTGGCCTTTCTGATTATTTCAAAGGATATGGAAGTGGAACTGCAGTGGCTTATAATCTTCAATTTAGTAAGATAGAAGACAGCTCTGAGATCTCTGTATATGAAACACAGTAAAACCATAAGACGCTTAAGTCAGTTATAGTGTCATCAAATTCTGTTAGAAAGAAAATGACACTGATTTCATTGTCTGTGGATAAGGTCTTTCTACTTAATAATTTTCATAGTCAGTTTAATATGAAATCTTGGCAGAATAGAAAAAAATATTTTAATTAGCATTGTTCTTACTGTTCAAGTCCAAATGATGGTGATATGATGATGATTACTATTATTATTATTTTATTAACTTTAATTTGTTGTTTTTAGCTAACTGAATTTCTTGCATTGCATTTTAAGATAAAAGCTGTAAACTTCTCACTGTACATAATAAGGACATAATTTCAGGTCAAAGTGACACAGTGGGCTTCTGTGCTGGTCTTTGATGTGTGGAGAGTTCAACTCACATTCTGGCTTTGATCTCAAGTGAAATAAGTTTGGTGGGTCTTGTTTTAGCCTCTGTTCTCCACAGTATAAGTGCTCCCACAGTTCTGTACAATTGACATTCTCTGTGCAAGAGAGGCCCTAGGCATGGGGTGTTGTGGGGTCAGTGCTGATGTTTGCTGGCAAAGCTGAATGGGGATGCTTGCATAACAGCTTGTGTGATGCCTGGTTTATATTTAGTGCTGCGGTACAAAATACACTTACATTAATAATATAAAAAGTATAGTTCCAAAGCAGTTGACAGACAGACATGTTTTGGTTCATCCATATAAAATATTTTATTATCTAATTTTAAAGACTTTTTTTTCTCATCACTTGACATATAGGTTTTAAATGCACATTTGAAATCTTTCCATCATACGCTTCATCTAACAGTAACTCCCTGGTAAACCCAGCAAAGCCTGCCAAGGCCACACACACTGCATAGTTCTACCTAAAGACAAATGCAGTGAATCATGATTAATTCTGAATGTTTAATCATTTTTTAGCTTTGGATTTACCTATTTTTTTTCAATTAATTATTCACAAGTCCTGCTCTGTCATAGCACAATTTCTGAAACTAGTTATTCTTCAGTTGTTCACTGAAGATGTGGTACATGGCCAAGCATTGACTCCCCAGATATAGGAGCAGAGAGTTTTGCTTTATTCTGCATCTGTGTAATAGCCCCTAGTATACTTTGACCCTCTTACAGGTGCTATTATTGTACATAATATAAAAAAAAAGACAAGTAAAATATATAAGTGCATTACACTTCGGTTAAAAAGTAGAGATACCTTGAAACTCTCATTGTAGAATTTACTCATCAATACAGAAACTTAAATACAGGGAGGAGTTTTGTGTGTGTTCATATTTCCTGGTTCATTTTGATATTTGCTGTGATTCAAAGGAATTTAACAAAATGAAAGTAAAGATGCAATAATAAAGACCTACATCCCCTTACTTATTGCTTTATAGGCCAAAATTGATCTTGACTCCAAACAATCGTTGATCTCTATAACTTCCGTGTCATAAAAGAAAAGTCTACATGTCACTGTTATCCTTGTAATAATTTTTATTGTTCAAAAAATGTAGAATTTTTCTTATGTGATATGAAATGTAAGATATTATCCCAGCTCCAAACTGGACCTCTTCCAATGTACTGCAGGGATTCTTGTGATGCCGTTAGCTTTTCTTTTAAACTGAGTAAGCAGATAAAACTGAGGAACTTCCAGAATAAATTGGAAGTCCATCTCCTCCAGTTTCTTAATTTAATAGTTAGCCGGCAGTGGATGCTTACATGGGATAAGAAATAGAGGGTAAGGGTTAGGGTGAATATGCTCAGGCAATGAGCAGCTGGAGACTTCTTGAGCTAGAGGTTGCATAGGAGTGGTCATGTTAAAGGCTACTTAAAGACCTGTCCTGAGTTCTGCCTGAACTCATGCCCCACAGCATCATGCTGTTGACTGAGCCACTTTGGAGGAGAAAACAACATTAAGGGCTTTTTGTAACTTTGATGACATTGTTTCTTTATGGACACAGCAGAATTCCAAAAGCAGGGAGTAGGTGTTTTGCTAACCTTACAAGGTCAGGAAGCAGATCCCAACCAGCTTTTCTCAGGACCAGGATATCAGTGTGTCGCTGTTGAATACCTTTTTCTCCCACCCTTACTGGGGACTTCTTGCCTTGCTTTTGTAGACACATAAATCTTCACAAAAGAACATCCAATGATACTTCCAAGCTCACCCATCCCTCAGGTTACTTGTGCTTTCTGCTGTGAGATTTTCTTTTGGTGGGGTGTTGCCTGTTTTTTTTTTTTCAGCTCTTTAGTTCTAGGTGGCACCACAGCTGCTTCTCCTGTGGACAGATGAAATGCAAATGAAAATTAGCAATTTTATTAATGATACTCAATGAATTTTAACGCAAACCTTTAGTATTATGAACAGCCTATTTGCCACTGATTGTGCTTAAAAAAATTATTTACTTAGACGTAGTAAAGCAGCGACCTGTCAGAAAGCAGGAAAATAAACAGCCATGCCTCATCCCTTCATCTTTAATGCACAAGCAGCAGGTTAAATGAAGATAGAAATCTGAGGGATTAACTCTGTCAGTAACAGTTTCTGTAAAACTCTTGCCCGGCAGGAACCTTTCCATTCATTGTAAACATCTGCTAAGGAAACCACACTCCTTTCCTAAGGAATAAGATGTGCAAGCATTCACCTTTTACACTTACTATTGGATATATAGCTTTCCACCAAAAGGCTATTTATATTCATAAAAAGGGTTTTAAAATTAATCATAAAGCCAGGTATCATGTTCATTTCCTAACACTTGATTAGTTTTAGTAGTTTAATTAAATCTATTAAACATTTTTAATTCACGTACCTACCTATTAGCAGTTAATTATAAAACACTGTGTACTTTTATAGTGTCATTATAACTAATTTCAAAGACTTATTATTGTAGAACAGGGAAAGCATCCATCCAGGTTTATAGGGTAATCAGCTGTTTGGCATGTTTTGTGGCAGAATGGATAATCTTTTTAGAAAAACAGGAAGTGTCTTTCTCTGAGTATCTAGGATCAGGAAATGTATCAACAAATAGTCACTAAACTAACACTTGGACTCCAAATACTGGCTTATGCTTCAAAATGTTTTGAGTTCAAATGTTATTTACCTTTGCTGTGTAGACATGCCTGAAGTCTCTGTACACATTCTTGTGGACACAGAGTCCCTGCATCTTGGTATTTATTTCTGAGCAACTAAACCTTCACGAGACACAGTTTGATAGATCCTTTGTCTCCTTTGTCACGGGCTATTGACTTCATGAATCCCAGGGCAAGCAGCATGAAGCATGGCTGAGCCTTAGCTCCCCCTCAGTTTTTGGGATGTGCAACAGGTCTGCTGCACCTGAACCCCCACATCCCTGCAGTTGTGCAGGGCACCAGCTAGCTGGACTAACACAAAGGGGTGAGTAGCTCACAGAAAAGTGTTTACTGGTGGGTGTGGGTTAATGCAGGAAAGTGTTACTCACATGCCAGGTCAGACACAAGCCAGGCATTTCAGAAGGCATGTAGCTATGTAGCTATGCTAGCACCACATCACATTTTGTAACCAACAAGCTACAAGCAGAAGATGGACATATTTGGTTTTTGCACTATCACATCTACTCAGCTTCTAAACTAGAGCTGTATCATCTGATGGACCATTTATATAAATCTTGGAACACAGTGAGAGCTGAGGGCCATGGTATGTGTATTCCCAACTCTTTCCTCAGAGCATATAACAGGCTGATAAAGGGATATGGATGTGAGGTCTGGGAACAATCAGTTAATTTATCAGTTGCATCTCTTTTAAAACCAAACAAGCTATTTCTTTTCTTTTTTTTTCTTTTTTTTTTAATTTGAGGGTTTGACCCAATTTGACATTTACCTGAATACCTCCTGTCTCAGGGTTTTTAGCCACAGAGTTGGCACCCCATCATGTTAATGAGTGTTGATACTTCTGAAGTATCTGAATTCAGCAAGGAGGATTACAGTACCAGAGAAGAACAGACTAGGAAACAAAGGAGAACTTGTCAGCCTGCTGGAAGGAGGCTCTGCTAATCCTCTTTGGGGATATCTATACTGTTTTTCAATAACTTGTTTGCTGTAGGAGTGATTTTGTTAAGGATAGTATATAAGGCAATTTCTCATAAGCAGTGAGTCCAGTGAGATATAGAGACATAGGAACTAGCCAAATAAACATGAAGGAAGGAGCACCAGGTAGACAAAGCTGAGAGATAATGTAGAGGACAGATGACCCAGTAGCTTCAGTGTTGATCTAAACTTGTGAAGTCACATTGCTTCCCTGCTCTGCCAAAAATTTCCTGTGCGACCACACGCAAACTACCAAAACCAGGTATTACAAGGTGATTATGGTTTACAACTTAACCTTAGGCAAACACAATCTCTGTGAATTTCAGAAGAAATTAGGTACCTAATTTGGAGCAGTTGTCTAAACACTTTCGTGAATATTGCCTCCAGCATCTTTCTGCCCTACTGCTGAATGCACTTTTACACCTCTCAGAGGAATTGTAGCAATGAAGACCTTAAACAGTAGGTTGATGGGGAAATATGTTTTGGTCACACATATCTTAAGATGAAACGATATGCTAGAAGTGCTTACTTTTCTCCATGGACTACAATGGGAGACTGTAGATGTCAAACTTTGATGTGTATAATACACATGCCCAAGTTAGGACACATAAATCCTGTTTTATGTGGTTAAATAATTCATAGAGGTTAGTATGAAGTCTCCGTGACATTACTGTCAGAAAATGAGTAGTGAATAAAACCTAGTGGTATATACCCACTGAAATTATCTCTGTGGAGTACATGGACATAGCTTACAGAAGGCATACACAAGCCTGTAGGACATCCGTATTTTAATAAGATTTCATTGCCTTTTTTTGTTACTTGAGCATTAATCCTAGTATCATAGAATCATAGAATCACATAGTTGGATGGGACCTATAAGATCATCTAGTCCAACCGTCTTCCCACTACCATTGCTGCCAGAGCTACTAAACCATCCTGACCAAATACAATTGTTTGAGCAGAATCCTGCCTGGCTTTTTCTGTCATCATAAGTTGGATCCTTTTTATTGCCTATACTTGCAAGCAGTGGATGGGGAAATGTGCAGGCTGCAGTCTCAATCCAAGTGATGATGTGACTGAGCTGTTGCCTTACCCCATTCTTTTGTTAATTTCTCACATAGAATTGGTCTTTTTTTCTATATGCTATACGCTAAATTAAAATAAAATGCATGCAGTTCACTTCATGATGAGCCTGACAAGTTAAATTAAGATGGGATTGTGTGGCTGCGCCAAGGCTGTTATTAGACCATTTGTGCTGCCAGAATATAATCTTGTTCAAATTTAATACCCAGAAGACCTATCTCTGACAGACTCAATTTTACTAGTGTTTTAGGTTGGTTTGTACAGTTGTCATTATCAGGTCTGGTCATAGTTCACTGAGATGAATGTACAAAAATTTTTTGGGAAAAAATCACTCATTATCTCTGAAGGGGATGTGAAGAGCCAGAATAACGGAACAAATGTTATTTTAAATAAAATAATATTTCAACATCTTTTTTTCTTTGTGGATCTACAGGTTTTTAAGTTACCTAGTGGACATGTACTTGTCCATTCTTCATGAGTACTTATACTCTGACAGGCACATGTGTAGGTTTTGTGCATGCATCTATATGAAAAATGGTACTTTAAACTTGCATACTTACTGTTTCTCACTTCAGTGACCATTCACAACTTTATTAGAGCAGTGAACTCCTAGTTAGCTGACTGTCAGGATTGTAAATTCAGTCCAGGCTTTGGTAATGAAGGTGAGCTCTGGATAGTCCACATTAACAGGTTCTACATTTCAGATTGCGAATACTTCCTTGGAGATGCATCAAACCCAGAAGTTCTGCTAATGGCTCTGGCACTATAATTACCTACACCTCCAGGGCTTATAGACTCATGTCTGTGAAAAACAAGCTTATGGAGAGGGCTAGTTCAGAAAGGGGAAAGATTTGATAAGCGCTTAGATGCTGTTTTACCATTAAATCCAAATCACACTGGCACTTCTAAATGAAGAGTTTATTCTGAAATTTGGACTCAAAATCCTAGAGCCTTAAGGTGTTTTGACTATCCCAAGAATGGTTTATCTTTCTATATTTTGTTCTGAGCATTACAGTATAATGAATATTTAGATTTGGATGTCAAAGCTATCACTAAGGTATATTTGCGGTAATGGTAATGAGATTTGTCTTCTTCAAATAATTAAAAATGTAATTAGGAGCAGACATATGACCATTTTTTGCTTGTTGTAAGAAATGAGCAGCTAATGTAACACCTTGAATTTTATGCATCCTCACATGTAAAACTGAACATAGAGTCCATCAGCTCCTAAAAGGTTTGGGGGAGTGGTAAAACTGAAGAAGGAAGGGTATAGAAAGGCAAGGATAAAGACCAGACTTGCTTAAGTAAAAGATAGAAAGAAATTTACGTTAGAAAAGCAATACCACTGCTCTAAAATCCCCATCCAAAAGAGGTTAAAAAAAAAGTAATCATCCAGTTTTTCAACAATTTTATAACCACAGAGCAGCATAAATTTTCAGATAAACATGATAACAGTCAGGTACTCTACAAACAAATTTGGATACTGCATCTGGGGCAAAAGTAAAATCTCTGAGTCCTAACTATTTCTACTTATTTTTTAGCCAAATTCATGTTTCACTTTATAACAAAGTAAGTCCTTCCACTGCTACCGAAAAAAAAGAAAAAAGTGCACCTTATGCTAGGAATTAGGACATATTTACAAAAAATTCAGGTCTGTGAGGTATAAGCAGTTATGAGAGAATTCCTTATCCTTTCTTTTCCCTTGTAAACCTTTGTGGTCAGAGAGGATCTCGTAGGAACCAGAGGAATTTTACAAAAAACAGACACTTCTATTTCCCTGATGTCCCACTCTTCATCATGCCAAGAGGTTTTAAAAATATGTATATACTCTTTACTTAAAATAACACTCTGTTTATTTCACCCTGACAAAAATGTGCCAACTGTTTTCTTCTCTAAGAAGATTAGTGAAATCTGTGAGTTGGAATCAGTAGAGAGATCTGTAGCAATTTGCTGAGATGAAATACTGTGCAGTTTTCCTTTTACTTTCTTGTCTCTCTCTCTCCCCACCCCGGTCCCCGACTTCCCTGCCTTCTTTCTCCTTCTCTTTCAGAAAGGTAGTTATGCACTTGAGCTTTACTGAGAAATATCTATATAATAGCAGAAGTAAGAGGCAGTTACTGTAAAGTGTGTTTCTACTGATTGTGCCATTGATATATAAGCTATCAGTGTGTTTTGGCTAATGATCTAAACCACTCAACAGCTGGAAACCTTCAGATCCTGGATACTTGCCACATTGTAGTAACATCATATACACATATACACAAAACACATGCACACACACATGCACATACATGCATATATTCTCATATATATGCACACTGAAATCAGGGTCTGGGCTCATATGCTCTATAAGGATTTTTTACAGGTCATGAATCAATTTATTATGAGCCTTTCTGCTTCAGTTTTATGAAATGGAGCCAAAAGTTTTTTAACATAATATGATGTGACTTAAGCCAAACATGAAAAAGCATAAAAAGAATGTTCAGCTGGGAAAGAATTCACAAGGAGCAAACAAAAAAGTGCTTTCATAAATCTACTTGCATGTGTTAGGAGGAAGACAACAAATTAAAGATCTGTTCATGTGTATCAAGGCAATATTTTGCATGTGTAAACATGGCATAGCTTCACTGTTAAATGATGATACTAAGGCGAAGTAAACAATACCAAAAATAAACATCCCAGAGATGATGAATGTCACCACAGTGAGCTAGAAACAACTATGGGATAATGCTTGTGTGCTGGTCTCTGTCGTGAAATGCATAGTGCTTGCTTCAGTGTGCTGAAGGAAGCTGGAAAGGGAAGGGTTAGTGAAGGCTCTGCAATAAGCAGAGAGAGATGAAAAGCAGTAGCAGTGAGGTGCCAAGTGTGAGCATAACAAGCCACCCTTTCCTGCAATATCAAAACCATTCACCTTGAAACAGGGACAATGATTGATAAGCACTTTAAATGTTCAATGAAAAAAAAAGAGGTTTAAAGAACTGAAGTGATTTCCTCAAGTCTGCCAATAAATCAGGTGGCAGAATCTGGAGCTCCTTACTGCTAAATTTACATTTAAACTCCTCAAAAGTAATATGAAAAACACCTGGAAATGTTGACCCAACATTAAGGTCATTCAATATCAAATCCAAAAGACTTGATTTTTCAGATGAAACGATCACTTCTCTTTTCACTTACATAGTAAAAACTATTGGTTCTTCTCTCTTTGCATTTACTCAACTTTTAATAGACATAATATTTATCAGCCTTCAGAGAAAAGTTTCTAATATGTGGAAAGCAGATTAAAGTACATTTTCTGTGGGGGAAATATATATAAAATGGAAAATATTATGTGAGACCTTGAAATCTTCTTAAGGAACAATCTGAACAAAGCAAGGGCAAATGATCGCAGAACATTTTCCAGAGATTCTTTGTCACGGTGTGAAATGCAAAAAGTTGCTGAAATCTGTTTATTTTACTGACAGTTTATGACTTGAGGGAAAATGTTAAGAGTAATAAAAAATAGTAAGTTTGTTTAGAGACAACAGTGAATGGAAGGTCATGATGTTTAAGGAGGGAAGACTCTTTAGATCAGTGCCTTCTCTTGCCTTTTGAATATCAACATTCACTCTGCAACTCTCAGCAAGACACAAAAAGATCTTTCTGCATCTTCGTTACCTCTTGCAATAAGTGCAGCCTGCTCATGTGCCTGTGCAGAAGGACAGGAAAGGTAGCTGGAATGGGGAGTACATCTATGTGCCAAAATAGGTTAGAGTCACCACTGCTTTAGGCTATCCTAGCTACAAGACTGCTTTTTCAAGATAAAGTGGAGAATTTTGGAAATGCTCGTAGGGGAAGACATCCTACTGATAAAGTAAAGATAATGAAGAAAAGGGGCAGCAACTGACATGAAAGCTTTTAAAAGTACACTGAAGGATTAGGTCCAGAAAATTGTTTGTTTGAGAATGTTTGACTGACTTGGATTGTGTAGATCATATTTTGACTATATGATGTTTAATGTTTACTTAAAGTTTAAAAAAGAGTTAAATAATCGTCATTGTTTAGTGATTGAGAGTCTACTGATTGCAATAAATTAAAAACACTGGTTTTAAGATAAACATGTATTGTATGCCTTATTTATGGGCAGAGGACTAAGACTCAAAATTTTTAAATGGCTTAACTCACACTTAAGGAGTAGTTGTAGAATTATTTCTAAGCAGCACTTTCAGAAGTGCAGCACTTTAAGAAGGCAGATGGTATCTTATGTCAAAGTCCTTTCAGCTTACTTCCTCAGTTCTCAGGTAGATCCAGATGCAAAGAAAATGAAAGAATAGTTCTGTAAAAAGGCAGAAAAGCACTGATGAGTTAGTGTGTTTCAAGTAGCCTTAATGTATGTTCACAGTTGTTTTTTTTTTTTGTGGTCAAAGTCAATAAGAACATGATTCATTTACAAAATAAGAAGATCTTGTGATGAGTTTGTTTAGCATTTCTTCAAGTCATAGTCTTTCAAGTGTTCTAGGTTTAGTTTTGGATCAATGGATATTTAAAAAATCATATTTATTACAGCAAACTGGGGAAGAGTACAAATAATCTGCACTTTGTCCCTTCTCGCTCTAGAAAAGAATTTTTAGGAACGAGGAAAAATACACTCCCTGTCTTCTGTGCTTCCGTGTTCAAGAGTCCTATCTACATTCTCACACGTGTTATCAATCACTCTACATCCATCTTAATAGAGTCAAACTTCACTCTCTTGCCTTTCAGCGCCACACATACTCTACATATTCCTGTAGGTCATCAACTTTCCTAACTGTCTTGGAGCTTAAAATCTTCAGCTGAAATACACTTAATCAAACAGTGGCCCTAACAACCAAAGCCAGGCACAATCTGCTACTGTATTTATCTTTTCTATTAGAAAACAATAAATAGTGTCAAGGTATTATTTGAAACAATAAGTAGAGATGATATCTTCCTAGGTCCAGGGAGGTTTCTAACAATAGTTTTCTCATCTTCTTCTTCAATATGTCTTTACTAATTTAAATATAACATTGTGCCTGAAACTTTTCAGAAACTTACAACCCCTTGTGTAAATTAGTATTCTTTTAACTGTATTGTTCATATCATGCCATTACAAGCAACAGTGACCGATGGCATGCTTGAAAGGCAAACCTTTTTAAAAAGAGGTTTGAGAGAGGTCAAACATCTAAAAATGTAATTTTTAAAAAATTCTGAGGTGCCATCAGAATATCCCCATGATCCTGCAAATGTTCCACTGTTTAGGCTACAAGAGGAAGTGCATCTTCTAGTGCATCACTTTTGGTATTATTCCTTGGATGAACTGGTCCCAGGCAGACTTGTTTTTGGACGAGTGAATCCCCTTTTAAACAAATAGTATCAGATCTGCAGGCACCAGCTTGATCCCAAGGTCTTACTTGCTGTAATCCCAATATTCTACTTGCTTCAAAAATAAAACCTAAGACCGAGAACAAACTCCTTGCTTTATAAAAGCAGCAGCTGCCCGTTTGTTCACACCTTCCACGGGTTTGGGCCACCCAGATGAAACAGTCACAAATCAAAATGGAACTCCCATTATGCTGTTAAGCACTCCCCAAAGATAAGAGCAACAGGCCTGTAACATTGATTATCTCACCAGTAAGAGACAGCAATGGGCTTTCACAATATCTTGTTCTTCTGACAGTTCGTGTTAAAATAAAACAGGTTACGGGACCAAAACCACCAAATGTTAAAAAAACCCAGGCAAATCTGTGTGGCTGTTGTGCATAAAAACAGTGTAGATGTGACTATAGCAAACTCAAATTGAACTGATTCTAGGACTAGTTAATGACATGGCAAATGCATTTAGCTTTGGTGATGGGCTTCTACTTCAACAGTAGGGAAAATCACTGAGTCGTTGTTGGGGAGATTTAAGCTACATATTAATTTGTTTTGTGTTCCCAGGACTGCTTTTGGAAAAAGGAAAATGCTCCAACTCCTTCCCTGTGAATTCGAAGTACCTCTCTCCTGTCCTTTTCTTTGGAATGTTGTAAGTTAAATCAATCAATTTAATTTACTTGCGAGCCAACCAGGAATGTGAAGAAAAGAGCTTAAATGGTTTGGTTAATTGGCTCAACTTGCCCATTCTTTCATTAGGCCATAGATGCAATCAATGAGTGTCTAATTCACCTGGAAAATCCTTCCTGCATCACCTCTGAAAAAGGATCCATTTAGCCCTTAGCCCTACCATCTACCTGCTGCTTCTCCTGCTATGCATCACAACCAATATTCCAACAGTCGGTATGAGTCTCAGCCGGGGGGGGTCTAAATTCCAGTCATCTTAGCTTATGTTTCTTGAATAAATAGACTGGATATTGGCAAAGGTTTCATAAGGCTGCTGTGAACAACATTCACTATCATTCTGCTTTATTTAAAAGCATTTAGAGACAAAAAGTACTCCAAAGTGAGGGAATACTCTAGGTCTGCCTTTTCTTATTTTTTTCAATCATGTATACTGCATTCACTGTCATGTGATACATTCACTGTGTCCATACCAATAGTCCACATTATTGTTGTAGGACAACAATGAGCAAGTTTCACATTATTTGGATAGTGATATACCTCAACTCATTGATTTGTGTATGAATTTATACAGACAGTGGGTTAATGGTATTTCTTATTTCCTGTAAGAATCAGCCAAGAAAATAGTATGTGTTGCTACTTTTTTAATAGTCTTTCTTTCAGTAGCAACATTGTCCCATAGTAATAGAAGTATCCAACAGTATCCCATAGTGTACAACAGGAGTAGCAATATCTAATACTGGGTATGCAAGAAGTAATAAACTAATCTGTGTTGCAAGAAAAATAGGTAGGAGACTAATCCAGTCCTTTCTACTTTTTCCAGGTGAGCATAAACTCACAATGAGGAAAGGTTAGAAAATTAGTATTCCATGTTCTATGTTAGCTTTTCTTTAACAACAACAACAACAAAAACAAACCCAAAACCAACCAACCAAACAAACAAGTCCAAAAAATGAAGCAAAAGTCATTTCTAGGTTTTCTCATCATGTGGAAAAACTGGAAAAGAGTATTTTTGATGTGCCTAAGATTCAGAGAACAGAAAGAAAAAAAAAAAAACAAACATTTTAATTAGAGGAAGGATTCTGAACTGGGAAGTTTTTGAATTCTTAACATTGCTAGTGATGTTTCAAAGTAGTAATTGACAAGAAAACATCCCCTTTAATTGCAACTTGAAGAGTTTATTGTACGTGATCTAAGGCCTAAATTGCAGGGTTCCATCATACCTGGAATAGTTTGCTTCTATCTGTCCTCGGTTTAACAGAGTAGAGGGTCCTTTGCATGATAATTTCACATAATGAATGAGCTTTATCTATGAATAAGATAATAATAATAATGATACCAAACGGAATTGGGACATTTCTTCACATTTTCTTCTTTAACATCTGAAAAGTTTTAATCTCAAATAATTATTTGTTGCCAGTTGTGACTGTGGCTGTAAGTGACAACTTTGGCTAGTCTCTGGCTTCATTCACAGTCTTTTCTTACTGGTATGCTTTCCCTTTCCACTCCTGTGTAGCACTAGTAATGTTTCTTCCAAAAGAAGACAACTTGACACTGCAGATCTGGCTAGAGGCCTGCTGCACAGACTTTCTACACATTTGTTCTCACTTGTCAGAGTGATTCTTACCATCCATGCTCAAAGTTTCAGCAATCTACATGGCCTCCTATGTCACAAGTTGGTGTTCCCAGGCATGGTTATAAGAATCGTACATAAAGAATGACCTTCCATAGTATTTATTAAATAACATGATAGCAGCACAATCTTCTTTTTTTCTTCTTCTTTTTTTTTTTTTTTTTTTTTTTTTTTTAATTACTGATTTTTTTTTTTTTTAAAATTATTTAAATTACATAGAAGCCAGTATTTATTCTTAGAAGCCTACCTTGAGCTAAATTGAAAGCATCACTTCTCCTTCTATCTCCTTTGATCCTGACTGGTAGTAAAATATAAACTACTCTGGAAACATTCGCAGAGAGTATTAACATGTAAAATACCTGTCACTTACTTCAAAGCATTAAATTCAGTCATCAATGAAGAAGCAACCTAAAGAAACACAATACACAAAGAAAAATGGCATGATCAATTTGAAAAAAAAACCAAACAAAACAACCCTCTGTAAGTAGTGCATAAATTCTCACATTACAGTTTAAAACTGATTAAAATGTGGTCAAATATCTCTAAGACAATTTAAGGCTTATGTTTCTGGAGAAAACAAACTAATTGATTGTTTTATGGTAACACCGTGTGCAGAAAAATGAGGACTTTCCTTCCGTCCTTTGCTTTTCAACTGAGAAGGAATTTAATAGCTGCAGAAATAAACTAGTTTGCTAACAACTATTTGGACCAACCAAGTAGAAAATTGCTTTCTGTAGCTCAGAATGCTTGAGCAGACTGGTGACTGATCCCAAAACCTACACAGACTATGAAAACAATAGGTGGGGGAGAAGTCTGAAATTCTTCCCCTGTTCTGTTTAACAGCAGCAAAATAGGCACTTCTGAGATAGCATCATGATATTCAATATTCTAGAATGATGTATAATAGTGTCATTTGATGTTTTACACTCTATATTGCAGGGCTTTGCTATTCTGGATACTTAGGCATGCAAAAAACCCCCCAAAAAACCTTAAGAAAACCACCTGCTGATACATATGTAAATAGAACATTTTTGACCGTGTGAAAGAGACTGCCTTTGACAGGATGCAAGGTTCAATACAGAATCTGGCTGTCTCCCTAGCTGATTGCAGTCTTTTGGGAAATTTACAAGAAAACAATATTTTGATTTTTTTAAAAAAAACTTCTAACTATTTATGCATTTAATTTCTGAAACTTAAATGAAAATTGCTGCTTTTCAACATTGGTACAAATTATATTTTTTTTTTGTAAAATCCAAGTTCAGTAAACAGTGAGTATTTACCGAAGTATGTCTTTAGGAATATCACTGCTAAAAACCTTAAGAGAAAACAATGCATGTGAAGATCTGTTGCTGTGGCTTTATAAAAAGCTGTGCATTGTCAGGGTGGTAACTCATCCATGTCTGATTCTGCAAAGGGAATCCCAGTAACGAGGCCATTCTCCATCCAGGGTTTTTGTGCTTTGGTGGGGTAAAGCCTACTTGATCAATTTTATTTGCATTGGAAGAAACACTGTGTATGTGTGTGGAAAAGACTGCCATTTGACTCAGCCAAGGAAAAATCACCAGTATGACCCAGATAAACATGTGTTCTCATAAGAACAAGAGTTGAAAATTTACCCTCTACCATATATCTTAAAGGAATTCAACATGATATTGATATTGTGGTAGTTTCACTTTTCATGAAGGTACTGTTTAATGACATGAATATAATCACATTAGCAAGACCAGAAACTGCTTAAATCAGAATTATTTGTATTGACTTTATACTCAACAGAGACGTGATATATTTAAAGGTATGTGTAAGATTTCTCAGGAAGTACCTAAATATTAAAACTGAAGTTTTAAAACTAGAAGCTTGGTGTTTTATTCTTGTTGCTGGCACAGTGTTGATGTGCTATCTTTGGCCAGCCGCTAAACTGCCCTGTTTTTCCTGTACCAAGTTAGACTGAGGTTTTATTTTCTTTCTTATCATGTTTATAAAGTGCTTTGCAACTTTCAACAGGCAAAATGAGCATTACAAGTGTTAAGTTATAAGGTTATTACTGTATTTATATAATTCTACTCATTTATTTCAATCAATGAAAAGCCTTATAGCATAGCACTATATTTTTAGCTGAGCTAGTAGATCTCATATGACAGGCAGAGTATGCTTGTTGCTGTGGTTCATATCTGTTTCACTGAAAATATCTGATGCTGGTTTTTGTCAAAATCAGATTATGGACAAGATAGAGTCAATTTCATCCAAATGCTGTATTTCTATGTTTCAAAACCTAATCTTTTAATACATTGGTGGGGAAGACTAATGCAATAGATGGCTTGCTTGACTGCTGTTTTGCCACTGCTACAGTGTTAACAGTATTTCAGTTTAATCACTTTGCAGAAGTGTAACACAGAAGGTACATCCAATAAATATACACTTTGTTTGCATTGGGATGTATTGGCACTACTATGAAATTATTTTATTTACTTCAAGTAGTCATTGAAGTACAAATATTTTTCCCAGGCAGAGTAAGATTTGTGTGTGATTCATTACAGGAAGAGTGTTTAACAGTAAATCATCTTTGTTTCTGTCACGTAGGTCTCTGCACTTTGTCTGGTGCTAAGATTTCAAGCCTTTTGGATCCTCTTTGATATAAGTGTAATCCTTTCTTGATTGCTCTCCTTCAAAATTAGGTGATTCACTGGTTTATACAGGTATTCTACTGTTTAAGCAAGATTTTTTTCATTTTTACACCTACTAGTCTTTTAGTTAAATAATTATACTGTTAAAGTTGAGGTTATGGACACAACTTAAAAAAAAGACATGAAGTTGAGTGCTCAAGAAAGCAATCAAGTTCATGTTTTACCTACATTTCACGTGTGATAAATACTTGAATAACCACCTCTCTGTTCCAATAGAGTTTGTATTCTTGTAATATTACAGATGTATAAAAATATGTATTTTCTTACTGTGTGCTTATCCCGTATTGCTGTTTGCTATCGCTGCTTTTACTCTTGTAGTTATTGCATTAGGATGTCCTGGTTAAACACTCTTATCACGCATTGGTGATAGTAATGTACTCCGTTTTTTTTGCATGCAGCTCAAAATTGCTTCATTCCTAAAAGAGAAAAGAAAGGAAAAAAAAGAAACCATCAGACTCAATCATTTATTAAGTTTAAATGTTGAAACATCTTTACATTAGTAACAAGAGAGGTCAAAACTTACCTCAGAGATTATGCCGCTGTTTTAAAAAGTGTGATCTAGTGGTTCCTTATGTCAGTAGCACTCCTGTAAACTACAGGCTCCACTTGCCCTAGGCAACCTTCTTTCATTTTGCATAACAAATACAGCCAGCATTAAATACAGCAATATGTTTGTATTACTCTGTTGGAAAGAAGGATACAGTTTTTATCACTTTGTTTCTATTTGTATTCTAAACTCCCTGTTACTTCTATTCCAAGAAACACCTCCTGCTATAAAAAGCTCTTCACAGAGATTTAGTAAAGCTAAATTAACATCTTCAAGTTTTTATGTAAATTCAGCAGTATTTTATTCATGTCTCTAGACCTCAGTGCAGGAGGGCTAATCAGTTAAGAAGAGGGACTGTGTGGTGCTCTTCAGTTCTCTTAACCCTTACAAAACAAATTCCACCTTAAAATCAACAGTCTTGTTAGATTTTGAAATGTCAGAGATTTTAAATTTGTAGCAATGTAGGTAAGGACTCAATTTCAGTAGAAGAAAACATAATCTATCTTCCCTCTGTACTTTCTGAGAACCCGTCCCAGCTGGATCTTGGCAGCATTAAAGATATCCATCACTACTAACTATGCTTGTCTTGAAACAACACACTGATCTGCCTATTTTAGAAGCCTTGATTTAAACATTTCCACTTCATCACCACATGTGTCTCCATACATGGAGTCACACAGGTACTCCCAGAGATGCACTTTGTAATCTGATTAGTGCTGCAAGCTGGCGGAGGTGGACATGGCTGTGTGCCTCTCCACGAACCTCTCGGGAGGGCTGGCCTGAGCAGGTTTTGCCAGATACAAGGAATGTTGCTGTGAACTTCACAGTTTTTACTCCAAAAAATTACAGACTCTGGCTGTCACCCAGAATATAGCAATTTACTTCTGATGACTGATGTTCTGGTAGCAAACTGCACATACTCTATTTTGATTTACTGTGACTGTGGTATGTCCCCTCCAACGGCTTTTTCTTCGTTTTCAAGGAGCTTACAGGTATGCTTCTCCCCAGACCCCAGAAGCACAGCTGTGAGCTAGAAAGACGTATGCATGTGATTAATCAGTGGATGATGAAAAATGAATGCCCTGTTTTCATTATTTTTTAGTGATTAAAATTTCCTAGTTATTCATACAAAGAATGAATTTGAGGTGTGTAGAAAATTCAACATCTGGATAGCAATGGGAATAGCTGAGTGGGGATGAGGTTTTTTTTAGGGGAATTTAAAAAATCTTCTTCTTACAGAAAATGAAAACTGGGGCTATCTTTTACAACAACAGAGGGTTGTGGGATCAGACTTCGCCACAATGGCTGGTTCTATCTGTTCCGCCAAAAATAACTTTGAGGGCTAAAAGAATTAAAATGTTAACTTACTCAGAGAAAGAAAAATAATCTGCTGTTTCTACAAACAACCTTTCACTATCTCTCTGCAGCTGCCTCAGCAACACTCAGCAGGATAAGAAATAGGTTTTAGTTGCTATTAAAGTCCATATGAAAATATGGGGGAGTCTCCTCTGAAATAGGAGGCAGATTCATTTTATTTTGTTTCACAGAGATGAATGATGCATTACTGTACAGCTTCTGAAGGATTTAATGGTACTCCGTATAGATATTTAGACTTATCTGACATATGTATGAGATGCATAAAGATTTTTTTCTTTTGAAATGTTTAAAGCTGGAAATGAAGATTTAAGTGCTAAATGCTGAGGTGTTTCTTATCTATTAGAACAGCATGATCTATGTATTTTAGTGCTACTGTGTTAGTGGTGTTTCAAGAAGAATAATAACATGAGTTTCTTCTTTGTGTGAGATGTATGTTATTTATTTTCAGCTTGTGTTTGCACATATACTCTTAGAGGTATGAATGAATGGGACTTGGAACCTGTCATGAAGCGAGGAAGATATATAGCACAAGCTAAACCTGCAATTAGCAGTGTTTATTGTTTCTGTCTACTGCTTCTCTCCTGTAATAGAGATAGGTAATGGCTGGATGAAACGCATGGACGTGATTAACCTGTTTTCAGATAGAGAGCAATGAGATCGTTGGAATTTAGTAAATGTTACTTCAAATGGTTGTTTTGTTTTATTTCTTGAAGTTTAACTATCTTACTGAAATAAATATATGATACTCTGTGACTCTCCATCTGTGAATCTGTCTGTGTCTGGAGTCTTTCCCAGGACCTCCTTGAAAGAAGTTTTTTTTAAGTCAAGGGATTCTTTCTCATTACATAGCTCTAAAAATTGGAAATATATTCACCAAATGGCCATGTGTCATAATATCTCATCATTACTATCTAACAGATGGTTTAGTGAAAAACTGGCACATTGCTTTCCATCAAATCAAGCTATAAGCAACAGCTAATAAAAATTATGTCTTGAGAGGTCTCAGGAGGAGTGTATGCTTTTCTAATTAGATTGATGTTTAGATAAATTTAATACCGAGGTGGCTGAGCACTTCAACAGGGGACCTGCACAACTGCTGCAGTGAAGTTAGGAGTTTGCTTCTCTCTCTTGCTCTCTAACTAGAGCAGTGAAACTTCTTTAGCCCACACTGGAGACAGAGAGATTTGCATGACCATGTTTTTGTGGTTTGGAAAGCATGGCAGACTAAAATCCTCCCAAGAATGCTACAATATAGAAACAGTCTTGAACTCTGCTCCTGGCAAGAAATGGAAAGGAATAGGGAAGACCTGTGGGGCAGTAAGTTCAGAAGGAAAAAAGGGAGCACGAACAGCAATGGTCAATAGCAAGGGATGTTTTTTGACTGGTACAGAGTAGAAGAAAAGAAAGCATAGAAGATGACACAGTACAGGATGCATTCTCCACAAAGTCTGGTCCTATCATGGTGGTGGAGTCTCTGTGTTGCTGTAAATAATAACTTAAACTTGGTATGAGAAGCTTCTAGAAAAATAAAAAAAAGAAGCAGCAAAGATACTTTCATAATCCTGCGCTCGCTGATTCATGAGCAGGTCTGTGCTGATCTTTCTCCCTGTCCATCAGGATTTGCTACAGTCTGATAGCTGTACTTGTACTGGCTTGTTCAAAGTGTTCCACAATCTGCATTTTCTTCCCACGAAGATCTGTTGTAGTATCTATTCAATTATTGCACACACACAAATCACCAGTGTCTGGTATCTATATAGGCAGCTTCTATCCCATGGTGAATCTGGAGATTAAGGAGGCACAGGAACATTTCTCCACTGCTCTTAAGCACTATTTTTAGATATCTCTAGTGTTTTAAACTCTGCATTTGGACCCACATCATACTTGAGCTATTCCTGCTCTTTAAAAAAAATGCTGCAGACTGGACAATCTTTAAAGGTTTTAACCTGTTAGATGTGGCTGGCTTCCAGGAAATTATGGCAAGGCATACTTTAGAGCATGAAAAATGTCTTCTGAGGTGGAAACAAGTACTCCAGGGGAAAAAGAGTGTCACTACCCTGTAAAGGAGTCATCACTCTTTCCCAGACTTTCTAAGGGGCTCTGGAAAACAGGATATGTTTTCTGGACTGCTGCACTCAGAATTGGCACAATTTGCAGCAAGGTTTACAGGGCTGAGGAGGCAGATGTGGCACGGAAGGCTTCATCCAAAGAGTAGCTCAGAACACCAGTTTTAAATGATTATTCTCAGGAATGTGACTGGGTAAATAAATGACAAATATGCATCTTTTTGAGTACAGGAAAGAAAGGACAAACTTACAACACTCCAATTTTATTGGTAGAAAGGGAAAAAAAACTGTTGGGAGCTGGTGCAGCTCACCGATCTTTCCTTCAAAGTTATGATCCTTACTATTGTGGCCATAGCTGGAACCAGCTTGGTGTTTATGTCACAGCTGAGCATGCAGTCTTCTTGTATGGGGGCCTGAGAATATGTTTCCCAAAAATTCTACATCCTAAAGCAAATTATGCATCCCAGCATGTCATTTACAGTTAAAAAAAAATAGAGATCCACTATTTTCTCAACTGTGTGTAAAAACCAAAACCTTATTAAGTGTTTTAAATGAAAGATAATTTTTATTTTGAACAAAAAAAAAAAAAGTCACTTTTATACTTGTTTCCATTGAAGTTTTTGCACTATTATTACATTTTTATTAAAATATTTGAATAATTACAAATGTTAACGAACCTTAAATTTCTATAAATTCAATTTCCCAATAATACAAGCCTTTGCTTTTAAAAATTTACAGTCTAAAATGAAATACAAGTATTTTTTATTCTTAATAAAACAACGCTAATCTGACTTTCCCCCCATTTCATTTCCATTTTTTAACAAGCAAGTTCAGTAATCCAAGGAATCAGTCAGATCATAAAAGTATTGGATTAAAAAATCCATTATGAACTTCCAACCCATAACTGCATCTCCAGCCATCTATATTTTAAAGAAACAAAATTACATTTCCACTTATGCTGCAGAATGAGACTTGTATTTTTCTAATCAGGGTAGGAAACATTTCTGAGAACAGGTGGGATGTCAGACCTTGGCAGTTTGCACTTTCTGGGTACAGCTGCACCTGTACAGCTGTACGTAAATTTCATGACAGATACTTAATGCTCATACAGAAAAAAAAAAATTAAAAAAAATCAGAATTAACTACCTGAGAAGTTTCCAAAAGATTTAATTAATGTGCACAATGTTCCTGCAAAGGCCTTTAGTTTGTAAAACATTCTTTTATTTTACAGTTAGTTTTCTGTGTTTCAGTTAATATATCCAGTTTTTCAGAGATCATTTCACTCTCATTCAGTCTGCTTCTCATGTACTTCGTCTAAAGGTACTTTGCAAATAATAGCAATAAATCCCAAAGGAATGATGTATATTGAACTGGCATCTCTGCAGCAGACATATGTTTGAAATACACTGTAGACTGAAATAGTAGGCATCTAAAATCTACAAAGACAATATCTCCTTGGTTATAGTTCACAGACTGCCAAAGAAAATACTGCATTCTCACAGTGCAGCCTAAAAAATCTCTTGGTCCTTGCAAACAGAATTAGACAAAAACAGAAAAATCCATTGCTACAGAGTTTGACATTTACTTCTATTTGAATTTGAAATTAAAACTAAAAATTACAGAGGTCTCCATAGAAAAAAAAGAATCCATTATAAACTCAATTTCAATCTAACTACAATATTTAGTTTAAAAAATAATAAATTAAGTTTAGAATCACTTAAGAATGCAAATTTTTATAATTATCAAATATTTTAATGTTAAAATGATTTTATCCTACTTTTGTTATTATTATGTATGCACATTGCATATAATTGCACATACGCATTTTATATTAGTTTTTAATTTAAATTTGTTTACTTTTTACATTCATTTTTAAAACTTTTTTGAATCTTATTGTAAAGAACAATTGCTTCTGACACAGAGATTATGTTATTTTTCTTTTGAGAATGCCTTTTGTTTTGAGTTTTCACAGAAGACTCTGAAACTTTGAAGTAGAGAATAAGATGAGCCCTTGGTATAATTTCGCTAGATGCCTGTTTTTAATATCTGAATGGCAGCTTGGTTGCACTTTACTGCAGCAATAAAACAGCTGCTACTCTGATTCGTATTGAGTGAGGCACCTTACTTTCTTATTCCAAGTATTCTTCCCTTATTTGATGTTATAACAGAACAATTTTACACATTGATTCAAGGTGGCAAGATGCTTTATTACAACAGAGGAGCTACTTTGAAGAAGAAATTAAAATGAAACATTTAAAATGTTATTCAAAGCTCTATTAGAATGTTTAATATATATTTTAAAATACAAAAAATAAAATGCGTGGGAGCTGTGATTTAGAAACTGCTGAAACCCAGAGGAACTCATTCCTGGAGCAGTTTGAAGCATATTAAGGGCTATGAACTATGAAGGCCCAGCTGTGGTGGGGAGCTGGGATTTCTGTGGCACCCAGTTTCCCAAGGAGGTGGCTCATGATTCCTGAAAGTCAGGCAGCCCAGCTGGTTCAGGAGCTGGGGCAATTGCAGAGAAGGTCTATAAACTGTCAGAAGACAGGATTTCTGTCATTTCCAATGGGAAGATATTGAAATAGATGCATTCCTACAGTACATGTCATTCTTCTAATGATTCAGATTTTCATGGGAAAACATTGCATTCCCTAACCAGCTCTCCTGGGGAGGTAGCTGCTTAATTTCTCTGTAACGCACAACAAACTTATTTCTCCCCTCACTTCAGTGTGAAGATGACTCCTAATGTCTATGTGCTCATGTTATGATTTAATGTGCTTCTCTGTTTACAGCTCATTACTGTCGACCATCGCTAAGAATGAAGTCAACACAGCTGGCTAGCCCCCACATCACAGTAAGATTGATTTTTAAAAAAAAAAAAAAAATCCTGTTTAAACCTGGTTTCCAAATTATTTTCCCTAGAGTGAAGCTGTACTGTCATTCCTCTCTGAAAAATGAGACGATTCTCTGTGAAACTTAGTGTAAATTTTTAGCTTGCAGAAATCATAATAGCTCTGTGGCACTCACTGTACAAAGATTTCTGATATGCAATGTAAAATATCTACTTTTCAACTGAAATTTAATGACAAGCTTCAATACATTGCTCTCAAGCTCCAGTGAGTTCAACCGTTTCCTTTCAGATGCAGATCAGTTACAGCTCTGACTTTCAGAGTTCAGCTCTTTAGGTCAGGAGTACACTATTATAAATCTGGAGAACACTTTGGGTTCTTGGTGTCAACTGACATTGCAATTTTCACATAAATATTAACAAAAACTTCAGTTTCAGTTCACTTACTCTTAGGACTTAGCATTAACCATGCCTAAACATAGCTATTGTGGTTTCCAGCTCTTAGAAAACTTGGTATTTTAATATAAGACAGTATTAATACATAGCCAAAAGGTTAGTTGTTGTAGGCAAAATGCACTGCTGGTTTTATCACTACATTAGTAAATAACAGACTACCAACTATCAATGTGGTGACAAAAATAATAAATAACTTGACCAAAAGCCTCATATTCCTGATTTCTTGGTGCCCTGATTCTTCAAAGCAAAAGAGTTCTCTAAGATATGAATAGGATGATAGTCTCCCGAGACAAGACATTTTTAGGAGAAAATAAATGTTGACCTCTAAAAATTTGAAGGAGGGAGGTAGAGTAGCTTAATTGAAAAGAATGATTGCATATTTAAAAAAAAAAAAGTTTTACTCCTAAATTACTTTTAATGAGAGGCTGAGGGAGCAATGCAATCACAAAAGAATATCTGCATTAAAATCTTAACTGTTGTGACACTTCAGGGAAATGTATAACATGCTTTCTTCCCCACAGTCAGCCAGTTCTCCAGGCAGTCATATATAATGCAGCAGGACTCAGCTATGACAAAAGGAAAGTAATATGATTTCATTAAAAATTAGTGAATGAGACAGGTTAAGTCCCTATAAATAAAGATGCTCTTTAAAATGTCATATATATATAGGACTAGAAAAAAACACTGTACGTATTATTTATAATGTGTTACACTAGTGCTGTGAAGCTGACCTCAACTAGGCTGAGGACTCCTTTGTGCTGAACACTGGGCCAAAATATTGGGACACCCTATGACCTATCTAAATAATATTTTAAATCTTCTTTCTTTGAAGATATGCCTCTTTTCAGATGGAGATGGCTGGCAGACTTTGCTTGTTTACTTCAGGTGCAAACCTTACAGCTGTCATCCACACATTTTCATGCCAACGTTGAACTACTACCCTATGCTCTACTTCCATTTAGTACACAACGATTTGCTAAACAAACCAAACAAACTTCAACTTACTAATTAAGTTGAGATTTTTTTTTTCTATAAGTGAATGCCACTGTTACTATTTGATCTTTGTTAGCTCATCTTGCTTTCAAGATTGATGTCAAGATGGCAATCTTGGACTATAAATAGGGGATCCAATCAAGAATCACACAATAGTTGAGGTCGGAAGGGAACTGTGGAGGTCATATGGATCATTATCCCTGCTCAAGCATGGACACCTAGACACAGTTGCCTAGGACTGTGTCCAGATGACTTTTGGATACCTCCAAGGAGGAGACTCCATAACCTCCCTGGGTAACCTCTGCCAGTGCTCAGTCACCCTCATAGTAAAAGTGTTTCCTGATGTTCAGAGGGAACCTCCTGTGCTTTAATTTGTACCCATTGCCTCTTGTCCTTTCACTGAACACCACTGAAAAGAGCCTGATTCTGTCCTTTTTGCACCCTCCCTTCAGATCTCCTCCGAACCTTCTCCAGGCTGAACAGTCCTAGCTCTCTCTGCCTTTCCTCACAGTAGAGATGTTCTAGTCCCTTAGTCATCTTTGTGGCCCTTGTTGAACTTCATGAGATTCTTCTCAGCCCATGTTTCCAGCCTGTTGAGATTACTCTGCATGGCAGCAGGACCCTCTGGCTTATTAGCCACTCTTCCCAGTTCTGTGTCATCAGCACACTTGCTGAGGGTACACTCTGCCTCATCATCCTGATTATTAATGAAGATGTTAATCAGGACTGGAACTAGTATTGGCACTGGGGGTACACCACTAGTTACTGCCTCCAGCTAGACTTTGTGACACTGATCACTATCCTCTGGGCTTTGCAACTCAGCCAGTTTTAAGTCCACCTCTCTCTCTGCCCATTCTCTTCCAGGCCATTCTTCTCTATGAGCCTGTAGTTCCCTGGGTCCTTCTTCTTGCCCTTCTTGAAGATTATAGACAGTGGCCTTGCAATGACATATGCTAGCTCCTTCATTACTTGTGGGTACACCCCATCAGGGACCATGAACTTCTGTATGACCAATTTGCCGCAGTATTCCCTGTCCTGATCCTCTTCTGCCATGGGTACATCTTCCTTGCTCCAGGATATTTTTCATGTTTCTTGGATGTGGGATTCCTAAAGAAATCTTGCTAGTAAAGGCTGAGGTAAAGGCAGCATTCAGTACCTCAGCCTTTACCATGTCCTGTGTCACCAGGTCCCCCCGTTTTCTTCAGCAACAGGCCCACATTTTCCCTAGTTTTCCCTTTGTCACCTACATACTTACAGAAGCCCCATTGGTTGCATTTGACATCCCTTGCCAGATTCAATTCCATTTGGGCTTTAGCTTTCCTAATCTCATTCCTACATGCTCAGACAGTGCCTCTGTAGTCCTCCCAAACCCTATAGTCCTCACAAAACCTGTGTTTATGTTGCTAAATAAATAACAGTGAGAAAGACAGAAGAACTTTCAGCCATCTATGTTCCTTAATTTTTACCATGTTTCTAAGTACTGTCTAGTCAGTAAGGATGACTAGTTTTCTCTGAGGCAAAGCCTAGGCATGATTTTCTGGATAGCATGCACCCAGAAGCATCCCCAGTAGGGAGCATAGTCAAGACTGCAGCAGATGTTGAACTTCTATCCGTATTTTCTTGTTTATTCCAACATGCTTTGCCATCTCAAATGCACTCATATACCTTCCCAGCATATCCTTGGCATGTAACATGCTTGCAATATCATGCTATGAAAAAATCCCCACTCTAGTAGGCTTGAACATTGCTTGCAGACACTGAATAAAAAACAACACATAAAACAATAACCTGAATAAAAAACAACACATAAAACAGTAACATCATATGCTACTCAGAAACAGCACAGGATTGAGAGGAGATACAGGGCCAAGACTTAGGACATGTGAATGTGGGTGGTCTGTGCTACTTGGCTTCAAATTCAGAAAGAAATTTCCTAGACTGGAGATATTTAATTATGTAAGCATAGCCTAAGAGATCTCAAGTCCCCCTATGACATATTTTGGTCAGCAGAGATAACTGAATTGAAATTCCTTCTCTATCATGACATAGATTGCTAGACAGGTCATTCTCCACTTGGTCTTCACACCTTTATGCCTCAATGGTCCTGTAAATCCCTCATTTTTTCTACTGTCAGAACATTTTACAAGATCATCTCTTCTATCTAGTTCATCAGAAAAAAAAATTATGCTAATGTTGGACAGTGTAGGGTATTATTCAGATGAAGACCATGTGGCCAGATAGGTTATTTTTCATTAAATATATTCTTACTTATTCTGGGTTTGTGGTTCATTATATTTATTCTGACTTAATCGGTAATTGTGGCAGATGCATTTACCATCGACGTTACATAAAAATATCTGTGTTCTCTTTTAATCAACCAATCAAGATGTGCCTAATACAGGTCACTTCTTCTGAAGACTGGAATGGAATTATTTTATATATTTTGAGATATTTTGGCATGTTTTCCTGAAAGAGAGAGGTTGATAATAAAAAGGTTGTGTCAACTGGAGGTTTCGTTATACTGATTTAATTTCTTATCATAAATATAATCTTTGAAGGTTGGCATTGTAAAAATGATGTTGTGAATTTCTCTTTTTTGTCTTTCTGTATTTCACATAAAAGATGTGTCCTCTTAGAATCATAGAATCATAGAATCATAGAATGGTTAGAGTTGGAAGGGACCTTCAAAGGTCATCTAGTCCAACCCCCCTGCAAGAAGCACGGACATCCCCGACTAGACCAGGTTGCTCAGAGCCCCATCCAGCTTGGCCTTGATGCAGCCCAGAATGCGGTTGGCCTTCTGAGCCGCAAGGGCGCATTGCCGGCTCATGTTGAGCCTCTCATCCACCATCACTCCCAAGTCCTTCTCCTCAGGGCTGCTCTCAATCCATTCTCCGCCTAGCCTGTATTTGTGCCTGGGATTGCCATGACCCAGGTGCAGGACCTTGCACTTGGCCTGGTTGAACTTCATGAGGTTTGCACGGGCCCACCTCTCCAGCTTGTCTAGGCCCCTCTGGATGGCATCCCTCCCTTCCAGCATGTCGACGGCACCACATAGCTTGGTGTCATTGGCGAACTTGCTGAGGGTGCACTCTATCCCACTGTCCATATCGCCGACAAAGATGTTGAACAGGACCGGGCCCAACACAGACCCCTGAGGGACGCCACTGTCTTCCCTAAAGAAAAGCTGCCAGCCCTGCACATGCAGCACTAGATAAGAGAGTAGATCTCAATTCTACCCATCTCTTCCTGTTTTAACTAGTGTCAAAAGCTCAAATCTCTGTCCCCCATTTGCTACATATAAGCCTTTGCTTCAGAGAGTGGAATGTGTCAAAAGTTCTGTCAAGAAGGCTGGGCATCAGTTGGTTAGTTTACATTATTGCTTGTAATGGAGAAGTACATTATGACTGACATTGCTGACTGCCTTTACCAGAAATGTGTAAAGGGAAGGAAATTACGAGGTGATGTTAGCTGGTTGACTACAGGACTTCCTTGCTTTTGGACTATTAGAATCCTAAAAGGCATTCACCACTGGTCAGACTGAACCCAGGGAAGAGTGAAGCAATACTGTCCAGAAAAGGGAAATGCTTTGAATATCTTGTAAAAAAAAATTGCTTCCACCTTCCATTGAAGAGATACAGCTGTCATTCATCAGAATGGTGCAAAGCCTCAGGGCTCTGTTTGACTCTTTGCCGACACTGGATTAGCAGGTAGCATTAATTTCCAGAAATGCCTTTTTCCCTTTCCAGCTGGCTGGGAAAACCAAATCCCTGATGAGAATTTTACTGCAGGAGTCTGCAGTTTTTCCTGACTCCCATAAAGACTACTTTAGATATGTGTTTAGAAACTGAATGTGACTGTGATGAGCAGGTCCAGCTAGTACAAAATTCTACCTTCCTTCTGGTTCTTGCCACTGAAAAAAAAAAGCTTCTGCAGAAATCCATCATGGTAAGTGACTTCCTCTTCCAGTTTAAATACTTCTTTCTGATCCTGAAGATCTTGAAGGCAATTGCCAGACAGAACAGGATTTGGCTTAGAAAATTCTACAACCATCCAGAAAATACCAAGTTAAAGTTAAAACTGGGAACAAAAGTTATTTACCAAAGGAGCCAATGCTAAAAGGAGGCTCTGAAGACATGAAGTGGGTGTCAAATCTGTCTGTCCTTAGGAAACGGTTAACAACTTTCCTTTTCTAGACACCTTCTCCAACATATGTAACCTCACAAAATAATTTTGTTTCCAGGCTTCTTACCATCATTTATCTCTCTTCCTATTCCCTTAAACAAATCTTATTTCAAGAAGCATTTTCTTCCCAAAGGAGGAAGTATTAAAGTCTTTCAGAAGTTCACTAATTTCTGCATTACTGTCATTGGTTTTATGGGGAAGATGAGCAGATGCTGGGATAAATGAAAACAGAAAATATTTGGTAGACAGAAATACAACTGCAGATGAGAAGGATTTTGGTAAGTCACCCAGAGGACTGCAAAAAAATTCAGAGATACATAACGAGGTGGAGTAAATGAAGTCAGTGTTATTGCAGTTGGATTTCAATGCTGATAAATATGAAACAATACTACAGGGAAAAACTGAAGTACTTTAGAAGAGTTTAAAATTAACAGCAGCAGCTCAGTTTAGGGATCTGGCTATCACTGCAGATATGTTAGTGAGGACCTGTATTCAAGAGAGTTAGATAGTAATCAGATGAAGGATAACCTAAGCCACTAGGGTTTGCAAGAACTGGGAAATTTTATTTTAAAATGTTATTACCATTACACAATTCATTGATATGCTTGTCTGGAATACTTTATGTGAAATTGGCCACCCTGTCTTAAAAGCAAAAAAAGAATAATGCAGCACACAGAGTGAACTAGAATCGCATGATGAATTTACCAAACCTATGCCTACAAAAAAAAGTTTATATCAGGAGAAATTCAAAGGCTGTTTTGCTTGACATAGAAGACAGTCTTTCATGGCACTAGATAAAAGAATCTAAAGAATGAAACAGAAACTTCATGTTTGTAGCTTCTGTTCTCCTAGCTCTTAAAAATGTGAGACATTTAAAGAAACTTGAGCCTAAGAAATCTAAAATGCATGAAAGGTAATACTTTTCTACATATCACATTGCAAAGCTTTTTGACATAAGATGCTCCTAGCACCCTCACAGGAAAAGGAAAGCGAAAGACTAGGGAAAGGAAATAGAACATTTCTATTAGAGGGATTTAATGGATTTGAAACAACAGTTTCAGAATAAGTAATAAACATCACACCTCACTGATTATGGTTGTTTCTACTGGTAGACTCGCTTCACTTTACTCATATGGGTTTTTTTAATATTAATGTGAAGCGTGTGAAGCGGTGACTGTTGGAAATATATATGATATAATGTTGAAATGCCTATGTTCTATATCACTGATATAGTAAATAATTATTGCTGCAGATGGCAAACAGAAAGAAAAATAAGAAAGAAAACAGAAAGAAAAATAAGAGCTTGCCTTGATGCTGATGCTGAGTGAAATATTTCTGAATACAAATCCATCTGTTAGATGCATATTAATGATGGACATGCAGTTGATAGCCAAAAGAAAGTGGACAAAATTGACACAGTAGGTTAATCTGATTATTTAGTACAATATTCATGATTTTACCACCTCTTTTTTGTTTTACACATCAATTTTGTCGTGCCCTACATGAGACTGCTGACACACTGGGATGTCTTCATACATCACCTAGCACAATAATTGATCCTGATTGCCAAAATATAAACAAGCATAGTGAATTACTTTAGTTCTATTTGGAGGACTGAAGCATATCTGAATAACAATATTGACTTTGTCTCATGTTATTGTATGTTAAAAGCAAACCTGAACTTTAGCTATTACTAATACCGTAATCAGATAAGGAATTTCCCCACCTCCCTTAGCCATATCTGCAGATCCCATTGAGAGGGCAAGAAGAAAAATATCTCTAAACTATTTCTTACTGTTTAATAAAATCGTGATCCAAATCTACTCATGTAGGTTTCCAGGGGATACAAGGCTGCCAAATCTTTTTACTTAAGTAAATTGCTCTGAAATGGTGGGTCTGTAAATAATCAGTGATGCTATACTCCTGTCAGTCACTCTCAGTGCAACAAATGAGGTATTTTAATTACTACACACAACATTTTTGTAACAACAAATCCCCTCATCCCTGCCTGCTCTGAGTTCTTCTCAGACCAGTTCAAATGAAAAATGAGATTTCCTACAGTATTTTATTTTAAAGAAATGAAGGATATCAATCCAATAAACTTTTTATGCTGCATTCCAGATGTGTAGCATTTAAGGTGCAATGGGATTGTGTAATGCGATTAAGGGAATTTGATCAAGACACCAGAAAAAAAAAAACTATTCAGTAGTAATGACTTGACAATGTCCTCCTCCCTCTAAGTCATGCAAAATTCCCTCCCTTTAAAGGAGGCAGCTAAATAAGTGGGTACCCTACAATAGCTATTCCAGGAATGCAGTGTTGAGAAGTTCAAAACCCTTCTCAATTGAGCCTGAATCCAATCAATGAAAATGCTTTATCTTGTTACTTAGTTCAGTGTTTAATTTTTTAATTTCTTAGTCTGTTGGAATTTCCTAGAATAGGACAGATGATGGTAGCATATAGAACAGAGTTTCCTGGGGTTCTTCTATATTGTGGTCATAAGTGAAATGACAAATGGAGTCCAATCTTCATACAAAAACATTTTTGTACCTAATGGTTATAAAAATGACCAGTATGCCACTGGGGCCAAATTCCATTCAAATTGCTCAGACCATTAACTTTTGAAGTCATTTGAGCTAAAAGCGTAGGTAAGGTGGCTGGGATTCGGTGACTTTATTACCTCAATGATGTCGTCAATTATTACTTTGAAGAAGAGAGAGAACATAGCTTTTTTACACTCCCTTGGGTAGAAATAAAAGGCATTATTTATTGTAAGAGACACTAATGGTTTTTCATGAACCAATTAATCTTTTTTTATGGAAGGATAACACTAAAGTCAAACTAATGACAAGACCTAAACGTAATATAATTCCTTATGGATATTCACAATGGTAGTTATGCATTGAAGAGACAGTCTGAAATCAACAAAGTAAAATACAGTAAAAAATGTGTGAAGAAAAAGCATGGTAGATAACAAGTTATTTCTTACTTCAGAAACTGGCCTATTAAAATGGACGACAAACTAAACATAAGTTAAGTTTATGAAGCTGCAAAAAGAACTGAAGAAGTCTACATCCAGGACATAACTACTAAGATATTTTTCAGGAAATGCAAGTTTTCATCTGGATGGCTGTACCTAACTTTGTGCCATGCTTCTAGAGAGATATTGATCAACAGGAATGAATTGAGAGGAGATAAACAAGCATGAAAAGAGGTTTTGAAATCATGAACTGCTAGAAAAGATTGAAAGAGTGGAGTTTGTTTAATCTAGGAAACAAAAGATTGAGGAGGGGGATATAAGAATCCTCCAGTAGACAAAAGGTTGTACAAAGAACAGTGATCCATTTGCTCTCCTTGGTCACAAGAACTGGACAAACAGAAACAGATGTTCGATTATAGTAAAGGACATTTAGGATGAAACACTATGGAATCTTTTATTAGAAGTTTGCAAACCAGATCATGAAAACACCTACTGAGAATGGTACAGGTATCTGTGAGTTTGTCCAAGTCATAGGGTGGAAACACATAATTTTCAATGTCTTCTCTTTTTAACAGTAATTTACAATATGACTATGTAATAAAAAAGACTATTGATACTGTCTCATATGCAAGAACATACTGAAAAGCATGAAATTGAAATTTTAAAAACTCAAACCAGTGCACATTTCTGTGGATACTACTCTCTAAATGCAATTTTTTTCCATTTGTGTCTTGTTTAAAAGTTCAAGTGCAAAAATTTAACTGCTTGACTATTTATTAGCATTACATTCACTAATATGAATTTTGATTTTAACTGGTATTTCAAATAGATATGCTCTTTATAGGATCACCTTTTACATCATTTTTTCATTTGTATTTTTGAATATAATTCTGGTTTTTAACTTTATTTAGAACAATGAAAATCACATGATATGATAAATTTATCTGAGTCTCTTTAAAAGCTTAATTTTTGTAGCTGTATAGCAAAGGTAAGCCCACATATCTTTCCATTTTCTTAAGAAGATATGTAACTTTCTCCAACACAGAAGACATTCAGAAGTTGTAAAACAAACTGATTGAGTATGTAATCTTCCAAACAAAGTTTTCTACTCCATGTAAAATGAAGGCATTAGTCATCTCCCTTCAAATATTACTCACCTCACGGTTGTTAAGTTATTGTTAACTTAATGTTAGCAATATTTTGTT
Source organism: Tetrax tetrax (assembly GCA_009806455.1). Lineage (NCBI taxonomy): Eukaryota > Metazoa > Chordata > Aves > Otidiformes > Otididae > Tetrax > Tetrax tetrax. The sequence continues at coordinate 476,502 of WHYT01014718.1, read as the reverse complement.
GTTATTGTTAACATTTTCTAAGTATTTATTATAATCCGTAATGCTACTAGGCTGTTATGTCCCAAACATCCTAAAAGTCTGTCCAATTGTGTGAAGTTGATGACATATTCTATGTTAGTCTTGTTGTCTTTTTAGAATATTCTACTTGATTCTACTTTGAATCTTTTTATTTTTATTTTTTTTTCTGAATTGAATTTTAAAGGAGATTTAATGTTCTGCTGGAAATGAATGTTTACTGTGTATATAGGAAGACTTTGAATACTGGGAACTGTAAGCCGGTCTATTACCTTTGAATAAAACTCCGTCTTTTTATATGAAATTTCTTATCTTCATTTCAGTGTTGTAATGTTTTATTTTAAGAAATAATTTTTAAAAGATACATCATTTTAAGTATTTTTCAGTTCCCAGTAAGGATTTGGTTATATTTTTTTACAATTTCTGTTTCCTGAGAATAATTATGCACATGTAACTTAGGGGGATTAAGTTTTATTTATGATACAATTCTGAACATACAGGGATTTGTATTTGAAGATCTTTGAAAGTTACTAGTGAAAGATAACTTTGATTTTGGCTCACAGATAAGTTTGTTATATTGTGATAAAACTGATTCTTCATACTTGGAAATAATCAATGTGTCTATTATTTTGTAGCTGGTAGCTCAATTTAGTATATTTTTCAGAAAGACTAATGCATCTCTGCCATAGGAACGATGAATTACTGTCAGAGGAATAGTACCGCGCTGTCAGAGGAAACAGCTTTGCAGCTGAAAGTTCCTCCTGGGGTGGGAATGTGGAAGAAAACAAGGTTTCATAAATCACTGCACTCAGATGGTGCACATAGAAGCAATGCAGAGACTTGTGTACACAAAACGGAATGGTGTCTCTTAGTCTCTCCACTGACTACACATCCAGTATTGCAGTGAGTTTTGGTGGCTTTAATTTTTCAAAACCAGCAGCAGACTAAGACCTTATTAAAGCAGGAACTGAAAATTCTTATGCAACTCAACAATATATTTGTACTCTGCTTGTATAATTCAACTGCAAAATGCAAGGGACTATATGTGCAAGCTGCAGTATATTTGGACAAAGGAGCAAGGCTGTGTAATGAACTCTCAAAGGAAAATCAAACTGATTCATGCAGCAAAGGCCTAGTGAGGGAATATTTGCATTAGGAAACCATTTTCATAACTATCAGTACCAGGAAGAGGGGAAAATGCTAAAAATACGAGGCTAAATCTCAGCTCCTAGAACTGATGCTTTTCCTCCACGTATAACATCACATTTAACACCAATCAAGGTCTGCCTCCATAGTATGAGAACTCTCTTGTTGTCTCTAAATATCCCTGTAGTTCTGCACCATAGAAGGCAGAGTAACAATGAAGTTCTATGTAAAGTATCAAAACCCGAGATCTATTTTCATTTGTGACAGTGAAAAATTACATAATTTTTATTAGTTTTTCTTTATTTGCTAATTTATTTTCACTTTGTCTTCACCTGCCAATTTTCAAGTTAACACAACTTCTCTGAGTCAATGTCAGTATTAAAATAGTGGTTTTTACAAGGAAGTGGTCTGCCGAACTATGAAGATTTTAGTAGAAGTAGAAAAATACTAACATTATCACAGACAATTTGCAATTAGCTAGCAGCAATCCCTGGAAAGATCAGCACTGGGAAAAGAAATAATAAATTCTTTAGCTAATTCTTCTGCTCCATTTCCAGTATGAATTTAAAATTCCATCATGGCTTTGAGATAGGGAGGACTTTAAATTGTTATGGAAAATGATTTAGATAAACCTCCAAATTTTTGAATGTTTGTTGGAAGCTTGTTTGGTCTGCTCCATTTTAAGAAATCATGCTGGTAATCTTGCAACTACAGTTAATCTCCTGAGACTTTTGATTAAGCCAGAAACAGTCTGTCTTTGTTTCTCCAGCTCTTTGGCTTCTAATCCCAACTAGAATCAGAGAGGGGAGATAGTCTGAAAAGCAACATAAGTCTTTTTTATTTCAGCTGCGTGAGGACACTAGAGTCTGATCTGTTGTTACTTTATCTTCAGTCATCTGCTCATCTGTTTTGACCTTTCTGAGAAACAAAAAGGAATTTCTTTTGTGGTAAGCTTATGGCCACTGAAGTGAGTTAAAGAAAACTCTTTAGAAAGCAATGGACTGTTCTGTTTCAGACAGGTCCCTATAAGGATCCCTTTCTCTCTCCCTTTTGACAGTGCTTGCATTGTCTGTCATATCAATACAGGCCGTTTGAATCGATCTGAACTGTTGCCAAGGAAAGCTGTTGCAAAATAATGTGAAGTCTCCATGTGGACAAGTCTAAACAAGCTCATTCCCAAAGTGGACTAAGCTGAGTTGCACAAAGGAGCTCTTGTGAGGAACAAGATTTTCCATATTCTTTTTATTCCTAGCTATTTCCCTGTGGTCTGCCTGGATAGCTTGCCCTCACTACTTTCACTTCCACAGGGCTGAATCATCCCTGGCTAAATCTGGCTGTCCCTCATAGCTGCCCTGGACAATCTTTGCAGATTTATGAAAAGATATGTTTATTTTCCATCCAAATATACAAACATTAATGACTTCTGCCTACCATTATTCAGCTGCCCTAAGGATTTTAAGGTAGATTCCTAAAATAACTTCTTGAGATATCCTTCAAATGTATATGTACATTGAGCAAGTGATTAGCTAGGTGTATTCTTCCAATGGCTATCATTTGCCCACAGAGCTCCAAATCGTTGTGGAGTAAAAGTTTAGTTTCACACACTTGTTCCTTTCAGATTTTCTAATAACTCATCAGAAGACTGGCTACAATTTTTACGTGACGACCGACAAACTTGTTTGCATTTCTGGATTCTACAAGTGGGAAAGAAAAATAACTTTTAGCAACTACATCTTTGGGGACCAACTGGCTGGAAAGCAGCTTGGTGGAAAAGGACCTGAGGGGCCTGGTGGACATCAAGTTGAACATGAGCCGGCAATGTACCATTACAGCAAAGAAGGCTAAAAGTATCCTGGACTGCATAAGGAGCAGCGTTGCTCCTTAAGATTAAGGTAGGTGATCCTTCCCTTCAGCACTGCTGAGGACACATCTGGAGCAGTGTGTCCAGTCCTGATGTCCCCAGTACAAGAGAAACATGGAGGCACTAGAGAGAGCCCAGCAACGAGCCACAAAGATGATTAAAGGCCTGGAGCTTCTCTCCTATGAAGAAAGGCAGAAAGAGCTAGGACTGTTCAGCCTGGAGAAGAGAAGGCTCAGGGGAGATCCCATCAATGTAAATACCTGAATGGAGGATATAAAGAGGACAGAGTCAACTGAAAGGATATGAGGCAATAGGCACAAACTGAAGCACAGGAGGTTCTCTCTGAACATCAGGAACACTTTCTTACAGTGACTAAGCAGTGACACAGGATGTCCAGGGAGGTTGTAGAGCATCCCTCCTTGGAGATATTCAAAAGCTGTCCTGGGCAACTGTGTCTAGGTATCCCTGCTTGAGCAGGGATATTGACCCAGATGACTTCCAGAGGTCCCTTCCAATCTCAACTATTCTGTGAATCTGTTATATATATGTGTCACTTGGAATGGAATTGTGTAGGGTTATACAGGTCCTGATGCAAATCTTAAATTTGATTTAGAGTAGAATTTAGTGTTCTGAGTATACTGAGTATTGCCAATACAAGGGGGTTTTTGTATATATGACTAGATATCTTGTAAAATTTTATTTGAACCAATAATGTGATAAAATCTTCTCTTCACACATTTTGTTACAATTCCTGCTGAAAAATATGAGCTAGATACCTGAAAAGAGTACAAAATGAAATTTATAATAGTTGGCTCAGCTTTTAACAATTGACATGATTCGGGCTCAGCTTAGCTTTAGAAGGTTCAGGTTTGCTCTGGAACTCACTCTATTGCCTGTCCATGCTTCATAGCATATGAAAACGATAACATACCATATGGTAGAACTTTATTTTTAAACTATTGTTGACCTTTCTTTCAACTCCCAGCGTTTGCTGCAGGACAATCCCACCACTCTTCACCAAGACAGCAAGTACTGCAAGTTGGACCTGCATACTGCATTATGCACCTTAGCGTGCATAAACTATTTACAGTGTGTTTATATAGAGATTATGGAAGCTCTGTGATATAGACCATTCACACATTATGAGCAGATTCCAATGCGTTCAACCCCAGCGGTTCCTCAGTAGAAACACACTCTTCACTGAAATCAGTGGGGTTCCTCTTGGAGTGGTTAAGTATGACTCAATATGAGGAAAGGGATTGGGAGCTGGCCTGCAGCTAAACATTATCTTTACAGATACTTTTGTTCATTTTTGAGAATTGATAGTCATCTCAGTACAACCACAACTGCAGTATATTACACAAGTACTACAAGTGCTACAAGTACAGCAAAGGTAATTTTCTCCTGACACTGCCCTTCTACTGCCCCCAGTGCAGAGTGAGTGGCTCCTATTTTTTTCAGTGGAAAAATTTCCATCACTTTAACAGAAACAGATAATGCCTCGGGGGATAAAAAACTTAATTACATTCACAGTCATATATGTTGTATTTTGGTAAAAATTTTAACAATAAAGAAGTTGATTAATCAATCACATAATTTCAATTCACCTCTCTATCGGTGTCTTAGAAAATTATTTTCCTTCCTTTCAAATTCAATTCTGAACAGGTTGCTTAATGCTTTAACTATTTGATGTTGTGTCTTTCCTTCTGAATGTTTATTTCATTAACTTTTTAGTAAAAAATTGATGACTATTGATACCTACAACTACATTACTGTCTATGATGTGCTCTCAGTCTTCAGGGTCATTTAAAGAGGGATATAACCTGGAGGGCTTCCCACTCTAAAGCATGCTCATTTATCATTCTGCTGTCTCACACAGACAGAGATTTTGCACATTATCCAATTTAAACATCCATTTAGAACCAATTTAATTTTTATGCCTTGCTAACCTCAGTACAGAGATTGTGGTTAACTCTAGCAAGACAGCTAAAACCTAGAAAGGGTATTTAACAGGAGAGAGCCAAAGACTCAACTAGATACCATTGTAGAAATGACTGCAGCAAATATCAAACGCAAAACAAATGTACTGCTTTTTGTTGCCATGACACAAAGCTTTGTTGTAATGTGTTAAGGATGTCAATATTGCCTTTTAATGGAGTTTGGGGAATTCAAACAAAATGAAAGGCTAAGGGCTAAGGGCTATTTTGTGATTTTAATTTGCCAATAGGAAAAATGATTTGGCAAACGAATGTACTATACACTGAAAATCAGTCATATTAGGACAAATACCGCATTGCAATGTCAGAGCAATGTTGTTTTGCCATCAAATTAAGACAAATGCTGTACTTCACCATCAAACTAACATTTTGTCATTTGCTCTAAGTTGAAAAGGCAGCTAAACTTTGATGTGAATGTAACACATCGTTCTAATAGAGGAAAAGTACAATTTTGTCACTGTCATACTGCAATTATTGTGGGAAAGGAGCTAGAATGACTATTAAATCTGTTGCATCTTTCAAACATTAACACTCTCTTGAAAGTATGTGCTTTATTCTAAAATAACTTCTTGGTAACTACCATGGAGACATTGAGTATAAAAGTGCTTTTTTGTATCAGTTTGGGACTTTTTGTTTCTCGGTTTTTTTTCTTTTTTTTTTTTTGTGGGGTGGAGGGGGTGGACCTTAGTGGTTAATTTCTTCCCATTTATTTTACATGTTGAATCACATGAACAGGAAAGTAATTTGCAAAAAGACGAAAGACACTTTTAGGAGTCATTTAGGAATCTTGGCATCCTGACCTCAGCAGGTCTAGACAAAACAATTTTCTTTCACGCAATATCTGAAATTCTCCATGTGTCCAAAAGCCAGACTTCATAGAACTTTCTGTAAGTATTTTTTAATGAAAAAGTATTTGTGATAACTTTTTTAACTAGTGCCATTTTTTTTTCGTATTGAATTCTGCATTTAAAAGCAGAGCCCCTCAAATTACTGGAAAAGTGCTTTAGACTTCTTTTATTTCCTCAGTGTTTAGTCTGTTTTCAGTTTCTGAAGTCATCTCTATAGAAACCTGAATCTTTCAGGTGGTTTCCCTTTCATTGAGACAAGTCTGCAATAACTTATATCCATGTTTAAACACACACACTGTGAGGCATCGCATTTATTAATCACATTGATTTTGAAGGCACTAATCCTAGCACACAAAGCTCAGAACAAGTGCAAGACTCTGCAGATTGTGACCACAGTGGTCTTCCGTACTGATTTCCTGTTCATCGTGTGTCAGTGCTATTATACCTTCCTTTTGACAAATGCACTGCTCTTGGTAACTCTCCGTAGGGCTGAATAAATAGAGCCTGCTAACAGAGATGTCTAAAAGAAGCTTATTTTTTATGAGAAATTTATACCAGTGTCGATTATTGAGACAGTGTAAACTGTGGTTGCAGAAGTATTTCTAGTTTAAGGCAAAGAAATAGAAAATAGAAACAGATGTGTCCACACAAGTGATAGTGCGATAAACAGGAATTCACAATATTGGTGGATCAGCTCTGAATTCCTCTTGCTCTTTTCTGAAAAACCCATGGAAGAGGCCAGTCAGTTTGAAAGATAGATACGATGTTTAAATATAAAACAACAGTCTGTGTTGTAAAGATTTATATTTTACTTTTTCTTTAGTGTTATGCAAGATGATAGAAATTGGGTACTGAAAATGAAGCAAGTTAGAATCTTATTAGGTTCCTAATTTCAGACAGTCAGATGCAAAAATCTTTTTAATGAGTGCCTCATTTACCTATTCTGTGAGTATGTATAGATACAGATGGCTTTACATTTGAAAAGTGAATAACATTTTGTTTAAAACATGAAAAATAGTCATAAGTAACATGACTAGTAGAACTATGGTTATTAGTCTCTAAGGACGGTAAAACAATACCACACATAAAAATATGTATTAGTATAGACATTTTTAATCTTGTGTTCTTAAAGAACACATTAAGTTAAGGGAAATAAAAGAATTTGGCAAATTTTGATATTTGACCAAACTTGTACTTTCTAATGGTCATGAATTTTAATACACTGAAGGGGGTTTTTTGGGGGTGGGTTTGTTTTTTTTTTTGCTTGTTTGTTTTTGTGGTTTTTTTTTTGTTTTGTTTTGATTTGTTTTTAATCTGCACTTATAAACAAAGAAAAAAAAGACACATACGTACACATAGCAAGACTAGAGCAAGACTAAAGCAGCTTCAGTGTAAGGGGATACTAGAGTTCCCCAGTTGTATGACTTGTGTATGTTAACAATATTTTTTAGACAGGGTTTTACATTAACTAATAGTGAACTCCAACTTTTCAGAGTTAAGTGGAATTTAATCACTCAACCTCTGGATTTTGGGGGAGCAGAGCAATTAAATTCTATGAACCTCTGAAAATTTAAGGTTAAAAGGGTCTGGCAAACATAAAAATAAGGAAATTCATAATGATGGGTGACCCCCGAAGACTTGGAATTTGGGTAAGCTACGGACAAGTGTCTAAAAGTTCAGATGTTTATCTGATCCTCTGGAGCCTGGGCTGGAAGTCTTGCAGGAGGATGGTTATTTTTAAGATTTTTAGCACTTCTAGAAACCCTAAATAATAACCCCTAAATAGTATTTATTTCTTGGTATATGCTTCCTATTAGCTTCTGAAAAAGTGAAGGGAATGTGTTTTACAGTAATAGTAATCTTTTCCAATGTAATTGGTAATTTATCATGTAAAACTACAGAAATTAGACTTTAATAGGTAATTTCAAATCATTGATTAAGCCAAGGAAAATGAGAATTAGTGTAAAATTAATACATAGTGTTTTGACTTGCCAAAGAGCAGGCTTCGAAGTATCATGCTGAAAGGGGACTTTGGTTTAGCTCTTGAAGGACTAACTTGGGATTAATCATGTTAAATCTTTCAGTTATTGACTGAACACAGTGAGCAGAAGTTTCATAGCAAAAATTGTTCATGTCGTAAAACTGACATTACTGGGATGATGATGAATGAACGGGGAAAATGTTTCTCTGAAGTGCTATGTTGAGAGGGAATATAATTTATATCCACAAATCCAATGTACTATTTAAACTAAAAGATAATGCTGGAACAAACGAAAACTAGTGTATTTGAGATGGAAATGAGAAAAATTGTCCTAAACATCAAAGCAAAAAGATCTTGTAACAACTCTCCCACAGAAATAGTAGAGGCAAGAAATATAACTGCTTTCAGGATGGAGTTAGAACAAATATTTTAGAGGATTACAGATCGTAATTGCCTGTGCTTACAAACAGTAATCAATGACGCAGAGAATGGCGTTTCTTCAAACTTTAAAAAAATATTCATTCAATTAATGAAATGTATGCATATGTTTGAAAATTTGAAAACTGTTGCTAGAGTTAGGAAGCAATGGACAGATGGAAGGTGACAATCAAACAAATAATTTAAACATGCTGACATTTTCTCCCCGCTGTTTGCCATAATGAGGAAAGAAAATGTTTCTGGCATTAGCTGTAATATATGTCATTGTACTGAAAATTAATTAATAATTAAATAAAATAGAAATATAATCTGCTTCGGCTTAAATGTCCTCTGCTTTTCTCATTTGACAAATGCTAAAAGTTTTTAAATGTCCTGTGGAACTTGATTTTCCTCCTCAGAGGTCCAGCCCTTGGAAATGCAGAACACAATCAACACAATCCAGGAAAGCACTTAAACTCAATTTTCAAAACATGAATTAATCCCCAGAAATCACACTGAACCTGACATGAAGCCTGTGCATTAGGCCTACATGTTAATCAAGTATATTCATTTCTATGGCACGGGGAAAGAGAACATTGTGTATTTTTTTTTTCTTTTTTTGTTCTGTTTTATTTTTTTCCAGGTAGATATCTTTTATAGTAGTTACATCTCAGCATAGGATTTGAGGATTGGCATGAGAGTTGGTTCAAAGCATTGTCCAACAGTTTCAGGTAGGATAACTATCCTTGTGTGAATGTTTCCATCTGTTATGCAAAGATAAATTTTCTCTCTTTGCTATCTGAATAAGCTATAAGTAAAGACATAATAATCAAACATGATTTTATTTCTAGTATTGTTGCCTGATTGATGAAAAACATAAGGAGGCAAAAAGTTTCAAAAGGTACTGAAATTCCATGTGTATTAATTATTACTATCACCTAAAGAGAAGATACACTAGAGGAAACAGATGATTGAAAATTCTCACTTTTTACTGCTTTGAATCAGCCACATCCACACAGAAAACACTGAGTTGTGACAAGAAGTGGAAGATTCTCTGTTTTTTTTTTATGGCATACCTTGCCTGTTCTTATCTTTTGGAATAAAAATGAACTATCAGCTTCACAGCACACTAGTTTTGATAGTCTAGGGCTCCTTAAAAGGCAACAATCATACGTACCATCTGTTGATGTTACAACTTTGTAATATGAAACAGTACTTTAATTCTTAAGGCAGATCGAGCTAATTACAACTCTTTATTTGTTACACTGAGTTTTTAAGGAATTTATCACCCTTTAGGGGCTCCGCTTTTCTACATTAGAAACAGAAAGTCTTTCTCTTGGGACTACAGCATACCTGTATATATCTCAAGCTCTGGAAAATGCCACTTCTTTAAAAGTAGCATGATAGGAGCTTGATCTCTTTCTCTCATTTCTTTTCTACTTCCTGCATTACTTATATAAAGTTTTAAGTGGTCTCAAATCTCAAGGTTTTTTAGATTTTTACCTTAAGTGCCTGTCTTGCTATAGCGACACTTTTGGCCAGGAGAATGTTACTGTCTTTTAGAGCTGGCAAGTTAAGTCATGAGGCAAGGCAAATTAATTTAGTAGAACATTGTTGATTTAATTTTTTTAAATACTATTTTTCAGTAAGCTGGACTAGTATGCAGAATGGAAAATAAGATGGAAAGAGAAAAAGTGTTATTGAAGTAGAGATTTGACATTACAAAAGACAAATTGGAATATTTTCCTGATCATTTGCACAATATAGTTTGTTTGACATAGTTCAAGCATTTAATTTAACAGATTTTGTGCTAAAGTATAAATTAGTATTATGCAACCGTTATATTGCTGACACTCGTAACATTAGCTAGGTTTTGACTGCATCCCTCCCCAGAACAAGAGGTATATGTTGACAAAGCTGTCCTTGAAATAGTGTTCAAAAGTTTGAAAAATTTCATTTTGATGAGAATTTTATGGTGATATTTATTTAACATTTTTCCTTGATTCATAAACATAGCCATTCAAGAACAGATCAATATTTGAAAACGATAGTAACTTTCATTAGAGACAAAATAATGCATGACTTCTAATCCCTCATTTCTGAAAGCAAATGTAATTTTATTCCAAATGAATTAATACAAAATTTTCAAAATTAATGTAACATAATTTATAGTCACTAAGACCAAGAATGGCAATCTTAACTAAGAATATCAGTCATAAGCAAGGTATATAAAGACAAAAATATTGTTTAGATAAATACTTTGGTTCCAGATTTTTTCTTTATGATTATCATTTAGTATTGCTATTATTGTAATTGTTGTCATTCTCCCTGTCAGTTTTTAATATCTGTTGAAGAAATACCATTATTTTTCATCTGAGTAAGGAATGGGTGACCCAGCTTGTAGATTTGAATATTTGCTTAAAATTAGAATTGCTTTTATTTTTAAGCAACAAATAATGCAATCTTAAGAAAATGCACATGGATCTTCCCTGACTCTTTTTCTCCCTGTATATAGCTCTATCTATATGGGTTGCTATAGGTAGGAAGAGTTAATATTGTGAGGTTATCTGAAAACTGAACAAGTATTAGAAAACTCAAAAGAAAAAAATATCTCGTTCTCATCAGATTTTTTAAGCACATTTCTGGTCACCAGCATCCAGATGAGCCTTACAAAGACAAAATCTCTGCCTACATGAACCTTTGGGTTTGCGTTTCACTTGTGAATATCCTGTAAAAAAGATCACGGAATATAGTTTTTGGTAGTTGACAGAACCCAATGAATAGAGTTCATTTTTGAGATGGTCAGAAATCTGCCTTATCCATATGGGCTTTACATTCTGGAAGAGGAGAAAATAGAATCTCTTGGCAAAGTTTTCTTTAATTTTTGCCAGACGTATGATATTTAAATTAAGATGATGTTTATATGTTTTTGTACAGGAAAATGGTTTCTTTTGTTTTAAAGCACTCTCTCTCAGACATCAGTCTGGAAAGGTTTAAACACATGATTAAGTTTAATGCATTTTTGCATAGTCACATTGAATTAATGAGATGACTTGCTGGGTGCCAAATTACATCTTCACCTAAGTCTTTACAATTTCGAGGCCTTAAGCATTTTATACAGATTCAGTGGTTCTATGTATCAAAATAGTTCAATTTTACAGGAAAAAAAACCAAGCAACAAATGCAAAGTTCCATTCAGAAATAACAGGAAAAAAAACCAAACATTTTTTTTTTCTGTGCTATAGAATTTCTTACATATCAGCGAATTGCATAAAATGAGTCTCAAGATGACCAAATACAATGTCTTATTCAGGCTTATCCCTTATAAACTGTAATTTTGTCCTCAGATACAAGAATTTTATTTACTTTTACACCAGGAAAAATTACACACCTTTATGGTGGTTCTAGGTCACAATCACTCGGTTGCCTGACGCTACTGACAATTTGCTCATGATTTTCTCAGAATCTAGCAGGTGAACAGAGAACTCCTCTTTTAAAGAAATATTGAACTGACTTTTTCTGGTGCCTTTAATATTTTGGCACTATAAAACCAGAACTGAATGAGGTAAAATTTGTGTAACATATGCCCAGTCTGTACAATCAAACTTTATCTCTTTTCACTTCTGTAGTGTTTATTGTGATGACGTCATCCTCAGCCAAACGCAGGTATTACAAAACTATTATATTCTCAGAATAACAGCAGTAAAATTGAATTTTAGTTTCTTAAGTGTACTGGAGGGAACAAGAGAAATTTCAGTGCCTCAGTTTCTTTATTGTTTTCTTTGATTAATCTCAAGTGAACAAAGCATAATTGTATATCTAATTGTAAAAAAAATGAGCTAAAACTCTGCAAACTGTATCATTTAATCTTTTACATCCCTATGCTATTAGGAATGCATACAATGAGGCATGTTAGGTGGAGATTCACTTAGTTATTTCAACTTCTTTCACAGTGAAAAGCCAGTGTTTTTAATTGGCTTGCACAATGGCTTATTTAGTTTGGATCCGATGTGTTGTCAGATTTCTGATATTTTTTCCATCTCTTCTGGGCAAAATAAATGCAAAATATGAACTAGGCTTCATGAACAGAATGATTTAGAAGAGAAGAATTCTTTGTCTACATTTCAGGTGTCCATATTCAACACCTGAATTTAAACAAAACTCTTTCAATGGTTTGTGAAAGAAAAAATAGTAGTTCAGTCAGAATATGCACTTTTTCAGCAAATATACAGTTTTTATTGTGTCTATATTTCTGATTAGAAAAACAGCCAATGTAGTCTGGACTTCAGAAACATTTCTATCAAATCTGCTCAAAAGTGATGCAATTTAACAAAATATTTCAGTTTTAACAAAACAACATATTTTAAGGAAAGCACATTTTGTCATGTTCTCCCACCAGCTTTGCTAGTGCAAAATATCAGTTTAAAAAGTAATTTATTGAAATATTACATCCTTCCAAAAGTTTGTGCATTGCTCTTCCATTTGCAGCTAGAATGATGTTGAAATAAATGGCTTGTGTTACAAAGAAGGCCCTTGTTGCTGCATATCAATCTTGGAGCAGGAAGTACTAGAAATCTTGTGAGATAGACAATCCTCAAGATTGCCAACTCAATTTTGCAGGCCCAAGGGGGATCTTATTGTTTAGATAAGCCATTTAAGGTTTGTCCAGAACCAGTCTTGGGTCACTTCAGAGTTCAGGAAAAAACTTCTGTTACATGAGCAATTATTGTTGTACTCCTGCAATTTTATCTTCTGCAGAGAGATTTGGCTGAAGTGCTCAAAGTTTTTTTAAAAAAATTCTAATGATAAAACTTGTACCATGGCTCTAGGAAGTCTCTACTCTACAGTTAAAGTACCCATTTAAAATAACCCTGTGAGCCTACAGGGCAGGAAGCGGCTATGATTTGCTGTTATATGATAGATAAACAAAATCAGTCCTTACAAAAGCCTAGCTGTTAATTTGCTTTCACGTGTATCTGTGCAACGCCTGATATATCCTCTTATTTATGCAGATATTTCTTTTCTATGTTGCATGCTTTAGGGCAATGTTGCTGACCCTTTAAGGCAGAAAGCAGGCATTAGTGAAATACACTTTCTTTATCTTTTGAGAAACATGGAGGAGAGATTAGGAAATACCTCTGGAATGGCTTATATTTTGATCAGGTGCATTTGCAGACACATCGCTTATCCCTCCCCAAAATTACAGAAGGATTTACAAGTCTTACTGTGAAAGTGGTGTCAAAGACATCTCTAAGTCAGGAAAGACATTCTTCAGAGCTTCAATCCATCTGTTGAGAGATTTCTTGGTAGGCAGCTCTCATCACAACAAGGTGTTCAAAGAGAGGGATTTGCTCTGCACTGGCAAGCTGTAATGATGCTGCACAGGCATCACATGAATTCTATTAAGTGTCTCAGGATTTAAATGAAACTGCATTGCTCTTCCTGGTAACTGGCAAAATTAGGGAATATGCTGTTTTTGAAATACATCAATATAAAGGTCCACAAAAGTGAATTTTGTGCACTGTAGTGAATATAATAAGTTTTTGAATGAACTCAAGCTTAAAAAAGAACGGGTTATTTTAACCTACTTGTTTGCTTTGTCATTTTATCATCATGATTCTATTTCATTACATCAAGATATTTGTAGTTAGAACATGTATATAAACATTTTTGCTGCTTTTACTGCTACTGCTAATGGCGAAGTGTGAGAAATAGAAGAATTGGATTAGTCAGAGTATATGTTCATCTCTGTGCTTTCTTGTGTTGTTGGATATTGGAGGGGAAATGTCTGTGAGTTTTATAACGGGAATTGTGACAATGCCCCACCTGACATCTCCAAAATGCAGGAATCCTGCTGTCATCAGTGCCTAATGCTTTTTACAGAGGTGGAAAAAAGCCAGTGGTATCCGTGTCAAACTACCTCCCTTGTAGTTTCAGCAGTTGATTTAGTCCTAAACCCTCACAGGCCTCAATCTTGCAAGAACTGTTGAGATGTAAAAAGTAAAGAATACTCGAAAGTCATGCTAGGCAGGGGTCAGTGTGAATAATATATATCATCAATGAGTCAGGATTGTCCAGGCATCATCAAACTCCTGCCATAGGTTTGGTGTTACTCCCTGGAATTTTTGCAACTCAAACTTTGGGCTCTAGCTCCCTGTACAAAACTGAGGGCACGCTTGCCACAAAGGCAACTGCCCAGCGCAGGAGAGAGGATATTTGCACTGATAGCAAGGAAAAGGAGTTGGCCTGCCAGCAGAAAATAGATACGAATTTTGGTGAGGGCTATAAAAAAGTGGCATTAATAGAAGGTGAACAGCGGTAACAGATGCCTTGAATTATTGCCACTACTCCTCAGACTTTTCAAGACATGTTCGCATAATCCAGGAGCACTGTATTTTACCACCTACAGCCACTGCATATGTTCAGAAATTTTTACCTCAGATTTTTACATTACTCCCTGGGACACTGACTTTTTACAAACTGTATACATGGTGAATTTTACTGATGTATCTGGTCCCACTGACTTCAGGGCTGTTTTTCACTTGATTAACATACAGCAGGAATCATTTTGTCATAATCATGGTGGTCTAAAGGTATAAGGAAATAAAAAATGGTTGAGGGAGAGTGCTAGCTGGAAAAATACATGGATTTTCAGACCCACTTTATCCCACAGCCTCTATAGCTAGACATACACATTGAAGTTCTGCAGAGCTGCAGTAGGATTCATGGAAATTCTGAAAATCTTAAAGGTGATGTCATTTGGATGATTTTCAGATTTCTTCTGAGGGGGCAATATTTTCCAAAAATTTTAGAAATGCTTTTGAGATTTTAACATCTAACGCTGACTAAAATAGTTTATTGAGTAATGAATTAAGGAAGTAGATTTTCTAATAGAAATATTTAAAAGGTTAAATGTAATTTTTTTTAATTGTTAGTACAAAACAGCTTTTAATAGAACTTCTTTGTTACACTTATGTGTTTTCTTTGAATTTATGTGGGTTGTATTAAGACTAATGTTATAAAGATGGAAGAGACCAGAATTTGTTCCTTACAGATGAACATCATGGAGGTAGTCAAATTACTCAAAGGTACATCTTTATATAATTTACATAATAAAATTTCTTATCTTGCCCCTCTCAAAAAAGCCCTTTTCCCTCTGTTGGCACACAATGAAAAAGAGCGTTCAGCAAAGTAGAAATATTTTATAT
>WHYT01014718.1:413918-461009 GCA_009806455.1 Tetrax tetrax | reverse complement strand
AAGTGCAAAGCAAAAACTTACTTAACAGCCTTGAAATTCATCATGAAAGGCTTAATTTTTTGTCCATCTATAAAGGACAGCTTACATTATGGGTATCTGAAAAAGGATTTTCTCCAAATTCCTGATACTTTCTTGAAAATACTGGAATTTTATTAAATTAATACTTTTAATTAAATATTAATCTTGTTATTAATTTTAATTATTTTACCTTTTAATTAAATTAATACTTTTTTTATTTAAATATTTTATTAGCAGTGTAGAAACAAATTGAAGACTTGCACCAATCTGTGGAGAACAATTGATTAGATGGGTGACAATTTACATGAAGAGGAGGAGTCCAGTTCAAAACCCACAGTTGCTCTGTTACTGAAGAGCACTGATACTTTTTTCTCGACTGTTCTCCTAAAAAACGCACAGCCAATATAAGCTTTTTTTAATAGTTACAGTGCTAAGATATGCACTGTAATTATAATGTTATGGCAGTTCCCTCTCTTCTGCATAACATGCAAGGGTTTTTTTTAATGGCTTTAAAAATTTCTATGCTGGTTAGCCAATTAGGTTTCATCTCTTTCTTTGTAAACTGCAGTAGTGCAATTTTTAAGACTACAGGTATTCTTTTGTACCGACAGGTATTCCAGTTAACAACTTTTCACATCCTTGAGGAAATGCTCAAACTTACCGTGCTTTGCTATTCTAGCTACTTTTTCAGTAAAATTTCTTGATTTGTTCTATTGTAGTCATGGTGTTCTGCTTCATCCATATTCTTTTCCATAGCTCTCTGTCTTTAATCAGCGTTAATCTTAGTTTAGGGGTTTAACTTTTTTTTTTTTTCTTTCCAAGCACTTTGTTTACTTATGTAAGGGGAGAAGTAGAATCCTGTTTTCAGCTTTAAAAATGAAAAGAAACCTACAAGTCCAGTGGAGGTCTAAAGTCACATAAACCAGGTTATAAAGAACTCTCTCCCAGTTGGGGAATCTGTTTTCTCCATTCTTAGTTTTCACCACACCTGTAAGCTGACAGCTTATGGCTATTACCCTACACAGTATCTATCTATCAATCATTGTTTGCTTTTGTTAATTAAGAGCAGATGGTAAGTGCTAAAAAAAAAAAAAAAAAAAAAAAAAAAAAAAAAAAGCATGTGCCTGTTAATGAAGTGGAAAGAAAAAAAATCCCATCTTGAACAAGTTACATACTTCATGTGCACACAAATGTATGGACTAGATCTTATTGCAAAATACTCAGTTTCATTTACTAAGACTTAATTAAATTGTTATCTGTCCACAGAACATTTGACTTTGCATAAAAAAAAAAGGAAAAAAAAAATATTACTTTTGGTTGAATCTGAAAAGACTTCATTAGGTCAACTAAAAAAAAATCAATATTTTGCTAAGTTAAGCCTGAATTGGGCTCTGTAAGGTGAAGGTGAGTCAGCCCAGGCTAACACTAAACAGAGTCCACCTGCACTAGGTCAGTGTGCTTGGTCAGACAAGACCTATCACATTCTCCATTTGCTCTCCTGACTGTAGTATGCAAGTCAGGGAGTTGTGGTGCATTTGGCTGATAATATCTGATCTTTCAGATATCAGGGAATCTTCTGCAACAATTTTCAGATCACCTTGGATGTGATCAGTATAAAATATTCAAATTGCAGCTTTCTTCACTGTGGTCAAAACCTTGGAGCAGGAGAGACAGTTCCCTCAACTGCAGTGGCATTACTTCTACAAGCAAGGATGTGTGTCCTTGATTGCATCAGGAAATGACATGATTTATTTTAATATAAAAAGAACAGAATACACAGTTCTGCAGAAAACAATCTCACCAGAAAGAGCAGTGGATCTGCAGCAATACAAATTCCTTCCTTGAGTTCATAAACGTGCTGAGAGCTCAAGATCTAGCCCTCTTCCAAAAGCCAGACTAGGAAGTCATATTAGAGCTGGCCTTGCTCAAACAAGCAGTCAGCATCTACATCCAAAGCTATGCAAAACAGCTTTGTTCAAACTAGCCTCTTAACCACATAGGTCAAACATTATCTTAACTTTCAGATCACATCTGTCTTCTTTACTGCTCTGCTTTGAGCTTGAAATGCCTTTGGAGGCTTGCTTGCACAAGCAACTGGAAATCCTGGTTTTCAGTAATAATCAGAATCAAGTCATTTCCAAAAGTCTACTCTCAAGAGAGTTTCTCCAAGTTTTGAAGTTAAAAGGAATTCAGATTGTTTGTATAAAAGATTGGTAATCAGCTAAAACCTTTAGCTGCTTCTCTTACTTCAATGGAAGCTCTATAAACATGGCAATTGCTATTATGCAAATGTAATTGCATGAATACACCAGCTTAGTTTTTAGTAGCTTTGTTTCAAGAGGATATTCTTAGATTTTGTATACTGTATGCTTTTGTTATCTTGGTTTAAAAATAAAAGTTTCCAATGACATTCTATACTATAGGAAACCAGAATTTCATAAAGCATGAAAACTTTTTTTATGAATGTCGTTATCATATTGTACTACTTTTGAAGCATAAGTATGTTAATATAAGCTGGAAAATAAAAGATCATGAAGAATAAGTAACACAGGAGAGAATTTCAGCAACAAGAGGGAAGGTAGGAAGTACAGCCTCTTTGCCTAGTCTTATTTAGTTTATATTATTCCTAAGTGAAATTTGGAAAAGTATGCTGATAACATTTAAACTGCCTCAAAAGGATAAGAAAATATCTTAAATAGATCAACATGTCGAGCATAAGACAAGCACTATGATCACATATTACATATAACTGGTGAGCCTGGGACACTAATAACTTCTTTTATAGTCTGTCTAGTGAAGAAAGTATGTATGAAGATATACTGAAAAAAATACAGAACTCAAACTCTTCTTTGAGAGTAGTATGTCCTACTCAAAACTTTAGACACCTAGAAAAATTCACATCTTCTGTTTACATAAATTGCTGTTCCTATAGTAGTTCTTACAAGGCAAAAAGTAAAACAAAACCAAAAAAGCCATCAGTTTTTCTTTCTCTTTTCAGTTGCTTTGAGCGCAGATGAAATGCAGATGACTACCTGCTGCCCCGCTGTGAGGAGCTGCTCCACCTGCTAATTCAAACCAAAGGGGCCAAGTACCCATTTCATTTCTCCTGTGCACACGCTCACACAGCCTTAGCACATATACACGCACATGCACTTTATTTGTCTGTTTGTGAGTTGTCCTTTTAATGAAATAAGTCATCCAGATTGAAAAATTTCTCTTCTTCTCTCAGTGTGGGAAAACTTAAAAACCCCTTGCAAAATATTTTTGAAATGCTGGCAGCCATGGATTTAAGCCAGAATAGGCAGCTGGGCTTTATTTTTGCTTTGAAGGGCCCAAAGATGTATACAAACTCATGCACTCCCTCTTTCTCATGCTTGCACTGAGTCCCATGGAGGTCTGGGCTGTATCTGAACTGTCTTGCTGACCCTTCCCCTCAGGCCCCAGACTGGTGCTCTGATTAGCACTGTGATTATAGCGCTTGATATTGATTACTTTCCAAAGAGGGAATGGAAGTGCAGCTGAATTTTGAATCAAGCCCTTTTTCCTTCAAGGTGTTGACCTGCAGATATCAGTGAATTTTCTGGGAAGAAATACATCAGCTCTGACAGAGAGTGCTCAAGATGAAGTTGGAGTTTTCTCCCATGGGGCAGTCTGTGAGGTTGCCCCAGAGCAGGCTGGCACTGCACCGAGCCATCAGTGTTCAGAGCCTCTGTTGAAGCCACTACACACGCACGGGCAAATGCCAAAAACTGGGGTCAGTGACATTTTGGTTTTCTCCCTGATGCTATTGCAAGTTTATTGGGTTCTTCCCAATGGAAAACAAAATAAATTTATGAAAACTCAGAATTCTGCAGGATGGGAAAATTTATTGCAGGCTGAAGGTCTAAATGTGGCTTCCTAAAGCACGTCTTAAGGAACTGCTTGCTTTGAGGGTTGAATTTGAAGTCATGCATTTAACGCTGCAGAAAACTGCTGCCTGAGTGCTCTCTCCAGTTACTTGGTCATTGTGGAGGGTATGTGTTGTAGTTCAGCCCCGGTCGGGACCAGACTGCGCAGTCTTTCTCTCACTCCCCCCACCCTCCGAGAGAATAGGGGGAGATAATATAAGAAAAACGGCTAGAGGTTTGAGATAAGGACAGGGAGAAATCCTTAAAGTTACCGTTACAAGCAAAACAGACTTGACTTGGGGAAAACCATTTATTACTAAAACTAGCAGGATAATGAGACAGAGAAACAAGATAACCTCCTCCACCCCTCCCACTTCCCAAGCTTAACATTATCTCTACTACCTTCCCCCCGGAGTGGCACAGGGGGGAAGAGGGAATGGGGGTTGTGGTCAGTTCATAACGCGATGTTTTACGCTGCTGCTTCAGGGTCGGGGGAAGAACTCCTCACGTTCCTCCCTTGCTCCAGTGTGGGGTCCCACCCATATGCCACAATCCTTCGGGAAACTGCTCCGGCGTGGGTCATCTCTTCCATGGAGTGCAGTCTCTCCAGAACAGCTGCCCCAGCGGGCCCTCCATGGGCCACAGCTGCCTTCAGGCATCCACCTCCCCCTGTGTGGGGTCCTTCACGGGCTCCAGGTGGATCTCTGCTCCTCCGTGGACCTCCATGGGCTGCAGGGGGACAACCTGCTCCACCATGGTCGTCACCACAGGCCGCAGGGGAATCTTGGCCAGGAGCCACATTACTCCTCCCCCTGCTTCTTCACTGACCTTGGCATCTGCAGCTGTTCCTCTCACAAGAAAGGTTCACAACAGGCAGGCAGATGCCTCTCAGAATCTTTTCACATCATCCATCTCATCTCCTCTCCACCTCTTGCAGCCAGGCCAGGCTGAGTTGGGCCCAGTCGGCTGCCTGGCAAAAGGTGAGAGGGTGAGGCCTGCAAGGCCCACAAGGCCCGCGCCTCCCTCTCTGCGCCTCCACCCCCACTCAGCTTCTTCACATCTTCTCTTCTCCCTTTTTTTTTTCTGTTTTCCCCTTCTTAAATATGTTATTGCAGAGGCGTTATCAGGGAACATTCTGCTACCAATTGGCTTGGCCTTGGCCAGCAGCGGGTCCGCCCTAGGCCTGGCCGAGTCCCCTGAACAAAGGGGAGCAACTTCTAGCAGTTTCCTACAGAAGCTACCACCTCAGGTCCTCCCTCACTAAACAAAATCACAACAGTATGGCAACGGATGATAGTAAAAAAAAATGCTAAATAGTATTTGTTAAAATATTTAGACATAAACAACAAGTAGAAGGTTCTTTAAGATAAACTTGTTTCAGTTTATTTCCTATGTGATATGAGACGAATGTGCAAAACTCAAAGCTTGCCTCTGAGTCAAAAAAAAGTGCTTTAAGCTGTCCTCTGTCTACAAAGGAAAAATACCTTGTTCTCTTTCAACATGAATCTCCTGCTTCAGTTCCTGCCCTAGGGAAATACATGCTCAACATTTCAGACCCCAGTCCTCCAAGTCTACAACTGCTGCAAGAATGTAAAAAGTATCTATAACTCAAATGCTGATTGGATTTTGTTAATGTGAAAGGCAATTAGTCAAAAAGCTACTGTTTTCCAGTTTCTCAGAATCTCTGTGCTAAAGTGCTTGCAAATAACATTTTTTCGCCTTATAAAAACTCTGTAAACCGAAATCGCTCAGGACCAGCAGGGAGAGAAAACTTCTACCCATAATGTGATTTCACACCACATTAATCCATGTACAACACATTTTTCCTTAGGAGTTGCTCTTTTGTATATGGTTGTTCACTTCTACTTTCAAAAGACAACCAGGAAGACTTGTCTCCAATCTCCTATAGAGGCACAAAGGGTAAGGAAGTGGATTATTAAGCTTAGGCTGCCATATGACATCCTAGCAGGCTTACTGGCAATAAAATGTAAGGTTTGAAAACAAAGGTATGGTGTCTTATCCTCAAGCTGAAGCTCAGTCTTTTTAAGGCAGAGCTACACAGGCATAACCTGAGACTAACTTCTAGACTTATTTCCTATAAGGAAGAAAAAGTGCATGTATTTTTATCACTTTTGCGGAAACATGAAACAGTGGAGCTACAAGAAAGCCACAGACACTGGGAAAGAATATGTGAAAATCTGCTTTTTATTATGGATATATGTAAACTAATTCTACTATAACATAGGTGACACTCAGTTGTTTTTTCTTCTACTTACAGGAAAAATTGATGTGGGATTTGTTGCTGATTTAGCTAGAATTTTACTGTTCCAATATATTGTTTTCAGCAAACCAAGCATATAATAATGAACATTTATTTCTGGAAGGTTAAGGTGTTGTTTTCTACTAGTGGTTCTTTTGGCACTGTTAGATGATCACATTTTTACTCCTTTTATTACTGTACTTGACCCAAGTGTCTTTTTGCTATGTAAAACACTGTCTATTCAGACATTTGGTCAAAAGATGCATCTGTGAAAGACTGCTTCGTTGAGGCCCCATTGTGACTCAGAGAAGAGCACAACTCTGTAAAACTGCCTGAAGAGGACAAAGGGAGGCATCAACTCTTAATTTCAGTTTAAGGTTGAAAGTGGATGTTTCTAGGAATAAATTCTTCACATCAGAGTTGTTGAAGAATAGCCAAACTTGCACTGAATTACTGAGAGGGGACTCAGAGACTATCAGGCACTTGGGCTCTTGAAATGGTAACCAAATCCCTCAGCCTCCCGGTGTTTGGTGCTAGGTGGGCTCGGCTCAACGCCTCTTCTGATTTCACTGCTCGGTGGGAACTGCTGTGGGAAACATTGGCTGCGGTCCTTGTCAGCAGCACAGAGGTACCTGCCAAATTCACAACATTGTTCACTTCACTGGACTGCAGGCAAACGTATGCTTTTTATCGGGCTAACATGTACACTCTGCTGGTGGTGACATTTAATGTCTTCAGCGCTTTAAAAGCTTTGTGTAGTTTGCAATGCACATGGCTTTTTATGAGAGGAGATCTTTGACTATTTTCCACTGCTCACAGATTGAGGCATACCCACACTTCTGTTTATAATTATACCTCTAGTAGAGCCGTTCACTCCTGGCAAGATTTACTTATGCAAGAGTAAATTTTGCTGACAGTAGGTTGTGCACAATAGCAATGGTGAATCCTCTGTGCCATGCCTCACATTATATTAGCACTTGTCAAATACTTATGGATTAATTCAGCTGTGAAGTAAAGACTATTCCCATTGTAAAGCATTTCACATACATAAGGCATCTCAGAGTGATTTATCTGTACAGAGGAGAACTGGAGCCATGGAACTGGAGAGACTTAAAATATGTAGCATCTTTGTTAGCATTAGGTATGAAAAGCAAGTTTTTGGCTGTAGCTGCAACAGTGTTATCAGAATTTTGGGAAGGCATCTGCATGGTGGCTGTAAATAGAGCTGCACAGGAGGCTGAATGTGGTGGCGGAAGAGCTGCATCTGTTCATTTAATGTGAACATCAAGAAGCAGCAGAGCTCTTGTTTCAGGAAAAGATGGCTGAAATAACAGGAGCCACTTGGAGGATACAAGTCATATTCAAGGTGGATTAGAGCTTGCCCAGTGAGCAGTACAAGGGATCTCCAGAAGGTGCATTAGAAAAGCAGAGGCTACTCAGTTGGGACTGACAATCCCAACAGCAGTCAGGCTGTGCCTGCTCGGGCTCAGCAGGAAGGAGAACAAAATAAGCAGCAGATGAAGCACAGCTGCAGGATCCTTCCTTCCCTCCTCCCCAAAATGAGGTAGTTGACTAAAAATAAAAGAATGCAATATTACTCTTTTGTAGACTGCAAATAACTGTCTATTATTTTTTTCCTTTTTAGATTCTTAGATGTGTTTTCTTTGTCACTGGTGAGACAGCTGTTTTAATTCTTTCTGCACAGCTCCTTCAGTCATTTTAATTGCTTTTTGATCTCCTCTGAATCCTGATGGTGGATCCATTTCATGTGTGTGTGCGTGTGTGTGCATGTGCATGAGTGGAAACCAGTATGCCAAGAAGACCAGGCCTGATATCACCGTTACCTGCGGTTAGGACAAGGGCTTGAGAGCATAAGCCTGAAAGTAAGACTGTGTAGCCCAGAGCAGGGGCTTTGTAGACTTTACAAGATATGTCTACAGAAGGCAAATTCTGAAGCATCACATTACTACAGCTCTCAGCACTTAATTCCACTGTACTATTTTCATTCATCTGTTCCAGCCACCTTTGCCTGAAATTCAACTCTTTCTACTATATATATCTCAGGCACATTATTTCTGCCCCTTGAAATACATGTTGTTCA
Organism: Tetrax tetrax; assembly: GCA_009806455.1. Taxonomy (NCBI): domain Eukaryota; kingdom Metazoa; phylum Chordata; class Aves; order Otidiformes; family Otididae; genus Tetrax; species Tetrax tetrax. The sequence continues at coordinate 452,743 of WHYT01014718.1, read as the reverse complement.
GGATATTAAAAACAAATATTATTTTAGAAAATGTAAAGATTTCCAAGATCTCATTGCAAACCACAGTCATTTGTGACTATACATGGTTTGTGTGAGGTATTATTCTTGCCTGTAGTAAGTCAGAAATCAATAATTTTAAAGTAAGAGGTACCTAAGATGTATTCATGTAAAAATAAATATAAATTTTAGCAAAAATAATAATTTAAATATTTAAAAAAATAAATATTCAGTGCTTTTATACAAGATGCTAAAATATCATCTTGGAAGTTTTTGTAAGCGTGAATTTTTACTGACAAGATAGTGGCTTATCTTTGTCGTTGAAGGCAGAGCAAATCATCAACGATACTATGATATAAAATGATATGGTAAATGGGGTACTAAAGTCAATTAATGGAGAGAACAAACACCAATCTGCTCAGCTTTTAAAACCTTCTAACATCAATCCAATAAGGCACTTACGACAATCTTTGCTGAAGTGATGAACTTGCTTAAAATTCACAAAATCATTCAGTTTACCTTATTATATGAAAAACATGCAGATGAATAAAAAGATAAATTTTACTTATAAGCCATAATAAATGTTCTGCTATGAAAATGGTGAACAGCCCAACATAAGAAACAATCTAGGGAACAGGAGAAACCTGAAGGCTGCAGTAGTGTCTGTCTGAGTCAAGACGGCCCCGGCTGTGTGGAGCAGTTTGTAGGAAGGACTTTGTCCAAACACACATTCTGCTATGCAAGTTGCAGAATTTTCAAAAGTTGAGATTGGAGGACAATAACAGTATCTTCTGACCTAGAAATGCTAGTGCTCTTTCTCATGGATAGAGATGTGGGGAGAGAAGAGGGAAGAGGCAACTATAGGTGAGAAAATGCAGTGAGGTTTCTAGGGTTGAACTGAAATAAAAGCAGACGTTAACAGACACAAAAATGTACAAATGTGGTTTATCAGCTAAATATGCAGAGACTTGACGTAGAGCATGCATTTTGGAAGTCTTGGTCTTAGTGTTTGTGGCAGGTATACCTGCCCTAAGCCAGGAAGCTTCTAGAACCATATGGCTAGGAAGCTTCCAGAACGATCTAAATGCTGTGAAGTGGAGTCTTCAGCCAATGAGAACTGACGTCTCCATATATGACCATAGATCAGATTTGACTAGTCCTGCTGAAGGGTGAGTTTGAGGTGGTCCTCCTCAGAGCAGTGGGTCTGCAGTTGGGGATTCTCCCTTTGGGTTGGGACACCACCAAAGGAAACTCCTCAAGACTGAGAGCCCTCCCTTTGTTAGGTGTGTGATCGCACATTTTGGACCATTGGAATTCCTGAGTGCACTATTAATTCCTGAGTGACATTTTGAAACCTGTGGCTTGTTAATAATAGAATCTTAAAGCAATTTTTGTTAAAAGCAGAGCTAAGTTTGAATTTGTGATCAGTTTGTTACAAATAAATCCTATTTAAGTTTATCAACTTGTCTAATTTTATTTCTGTGAGTTTCTGTGACAGTGTTCTATTCAATCCTGTTCTTCTTAGTTTTCTTCTTAGTTTTATCTTCAGACTCCCTAAACAGTTCCTTTTTCACTGTTCATGCCTTTACCTGTCAAGTGTATGTGGACTGTTACCAGGCCTCATCCCTACTTGCTCCTTCTCCAAGATAAATACATTTAGGCCTATTATTTTAAGTTACATGTGAGTCATGTTTATTTTTCTTTTCAGTAACTTCTAGTTGCCATAAAGTTCCAGAAGGTTTATTGCAGCTCAGCTGCCTCATCTTTGTTACCTCTTCACAGGTACAATCCAAAGAATACTTCTTTCTTCATTCATTCAGTTTCAGAAGTACTGCATAGTGCTTTGTGGGATTATGTCTATTTGGCTGTTAAAAACGCTTATATGCAGCACTAATTTTCCTAGATTTCTTCCTTCCTCTGTACAGCATGAAATTATTTTTTTTTCCCTGAGATTTACAGTTATTCAAACAAAAAATTTGCTTCCCCTAGTCCTTCACTTTCCAGCTAGTACTAACACCTCTTCCAATTCAGTGCTATTTCAGATTTTCATCCTTGCTCTCTATACTACAACTTCCAGATGGAAATGTTCAGTAAGACCAATTGCCAATCTCACTCACTGTCTCTTCCAATGTGATATTTCTTTTTTATTAGAAACCTTTAGTTGCTCCTTTAGCCAGTTCTAAATCTGCATTTATGTCTTTAATAATTTGAATTGGCTTGGGTAAATATGTCAAGCTAGATTTTTTGACACAGAATATCAAATGCTTTATTAAAATTTAATTCTAACACACTTCAGTCATATCATTCTGTGTTTTTTTAATACCTGAAAATCAGTTTATCGAGCAAGGGTTTTTTCTCCTTCATAGCTGATTATTTATCACCCATTCTCTTTTATATTTTTTTCCTCTCAGAAACTGTTACATTATTTTATTCCATTTCAGTTTATTAGTTGATAAGAATTCCTGTCCTTTCCTATTGGAAGTCAGTACCTTTTCTCCATATTTTGGGAACTTAGTTTGCAATATCACTTGGAAGTTGAGTTATTGCTAGTTCAGTTGTTTGTTTGTTCATTATTTGTCTTTCAAAACAACATAGAAAATAAATCAGCTATAAGTGCATCTTATAAAGTTAAATGACAGTTGCATATATATTCATATTCAGTAATACTTTATTTAAAGGAGATACACTGAAGGTGTGAGGGAGAAGGTAGAGATAGTGGCTATGCCTGGTGGTGCAATGGAGACAAGATCTGTGAGCTAGCAGCTATCCCATTTGCTACATCCAGCCCATGCAGAGATGCTACGTTTGTCTTCAGAACACTATGGCCAAAGTTAATGATCTCTGAGTTATGATGTAGTGACAGGCTGAGATACCTATACTGCTTCTGCTTTTAGAACACACATTGTCTATGTTTCAGGGTCTTTGCAACATGATTGCATGGTGTCAGTGTGCCCAAAATGTGATGCTTTTCATTACAGTTGCTTCCACAGGTTTAGAAAAATATGAAGACAAGAAAGTAAGGAAAGAGAAAAGAGCCCTTGAGAATTTCTCTACCTGGACTTGTGCAAGGCATTTGACACTGTCCCTCATGACATCCTTCTCTCTAAATTAGAGAGGCATGGGTTCGATGGATGGACCACTCGGTGGATAAGGAGTTGGCTGGATGGCCACACTCAGAGAGTGGTGGTCAACGGCTCAATGTCCAAGTGGAGACCGGTCACCAGTGGCGTCCCTCAGGGGTCTGTGTTGGGCCTGGCCCTGTTCAACATCTCTGTCGGCGATATGGACAGTGGGATAGAGTGCACCCTCAGCAAGTTCGCCAATGACACCAAGCTATGTGGTGCTGTCGACATGGTGGAAGGGAGGGATGCCATCCAGAGGGACCTTGACAGGCTGGAGAGGTGGGCCTGTGCCAACCTCATGAAGTTCAAGGCCAAGTGCAAGGTCCTGCACCTGGGTCATGGCAATCCCAGGCACAAATACAGGCTGGGCGGAGAATGGATCGAGAGCAGCCCTGAGGAGAAAGACTTGGGAGTGCTGGTGGATGAAAGGCTCAACATGAGTGGGCAATGAGCCCTTGCGGCTCAGAAGGCCAACCGCATTCTGGGCTGCATCAAGAGGAGCGTGGCCAGCAGATCGAGGGAGGTGATTCTGCCCCTCTACTCTGCCCTGGTGAGACCCCACCTGGAGTACTGCGTCCAGTTCTGGAACCCCCAACATAAGAAGGACATGGACCAGTTGGAGAGGGTCCAGAGGAGGGCCACAAAAATGATCAGAGGGCTGGAGCACCTTTCCTATGAGGTCAGGCTGAGAGAGTTGGGGCTGTTCAGCCTGGAGAAGAGGAGGCTCCGGGGAGACCTGATAGCGGTCTTCCAATACCTCAAGGGGGCCTACAGGAAAGATGGGGAGAGGCTGTTCAGTAGGGCCTGTTGTGATAGGACAAGGGGTAATGGGTTTAAATTAGAAGGAGGTAGGTTTAGATTAGATATTAGAAAAAAATTTTTTACAATGAGCGTTGTAGAGCACTGGAGCCCAGAGAGGTGGTGGATGCCCCCATCCCTGGAAACGTTCAAAGACAGGCAGGATGAGGCTCTGAGCAACCTGATCTAGTCAGGGAGGTCCCTGCTTCTTGCAGGGGGGTTGGACTAGATGACCTTTGAAGGTCCCTTCCAACTCTAACCATTCTATGATTCTATGATTCTAAGTTTAGTGTGACTCCGGAGTGTATTTGCTCAGGCAAATTTACTCTTGCAATTTCTGATTCAACTTTTTTAGTTCTACCAGAAAGAAACTTAAAATAGTCCTTTTAACAGATTAGAATTCACTTGGCAGAATTACCCATTCTGAAAACACAAGACCTCATTATCTTCACTTGTGAAAGTGTTTAATATCTTAATACAAAAAAACCTGAAGGATAGGAACGAAAAGGGAATGGAACATATTGGAAAAACTTTTGCTTTAACACATGTCTAAATCAGGTCTAAATTGGCTGAGACAACTACCCAGTTACTGCCACTTAGAACTGCCACAGCAAAGTGTATTACGCAAAGTGTATTACGCTGACTGTCAGGACAGTGAATGAATCCCTGCAAGTAAATGGTGCCAATGCAGCCAGCTAAGATCAGTTAAGCACTTCAGAGACAGTCTGTGTGAAGAACATGTGCTTTCAAGAGAGAAGATAATGATGGGAAACAGTGGCCATTTAAGGGCTTACAACTCTCTCCGTACGTTTAAATATGTGGAGTCCTGCCTACCACATCCCTGTAGGAATTAGTTAAAAGTTGCAGTGATTACTGTTTCTCATTTCCATTTTTACTTGTCTAGTAAAATCAAAACAATAGAATTTTATATGGGATAAAGAAAGTGTGACATGGATAGCATATAGTCATAAAAATAGTAGATACATTGTGCATAGAAAACTGTCTGGAGGACAAACACTGTTTTTCAGTAAGTTTCAAGGTCTGAAATTTTGATTCCATTTGGGAACAAATACAAAACCTACTGAAAACTTTACGAAATAAAATTATGAAGAAATACTAGGTCTTGATTCAAAACCAGAAATGGTTTTGTATGAGAGGGCTCTTTTGATTTCACTGTGTGTTCGCATTTCTTTCTTTCTTTCTCTCTTGTCATCTGAGACAGATATTTTACTGTCTTGGTCAGACTAAAATTTGAACTTAAAATTTGAATTTAAAATTTCAAAAATTTGAACCTGTGTCTTTGACATCCCAACATCTGAACCAATGAAATGTGAGGATTAATCTTGATCTTTCTCCTGTTTGATGGTTGAAATACTCAGAAAGCATTTGATCTGCAAAAATGTTGTTGAAACTGACACATTTCTGGAAGACATCTGCTTCAACAAAATTTCACTTCTTCCAAAACATTTATTCAGCATTAATAATTGTCTCTTTTTGCTCTTTCATTACTATGGCTATCTGCTATTTTCTAAGACATTTAAAGGAATTAGTTGTTCAAATATCATTACAATGTTGTGGGAGCTAATTATCTAACTTCTGTAGAGATTTTAAAATGTCAGACTTTCTTTATGAGCAGAGTTTTTAGAGAGGCCTCCAACTGATAATTTCCTGCTTTTTGCCTACATGTTTATCTTGTGCATATAACATAGCCTAATTATATTATTATTGCATTACTATGCACATAAAGAATTAATTGATAGAGCCTGATTCCTGCAAGCAAAACCACGTTAATATGAGAATAGGCTTGCTTTCAAACTGTGACTTATATTTTCACCTACTCCTGATGATTATTGTTCTTTATTCTTTATGTGTGATAGTTATTTCTATAACCATTAACCATATAGAACAGAACAGCATCACATTGCATCGCATAGAACAGAATAGAATATATCCGTTTGAAGGAACCTACAATGATCATCTAGTCCAACTGCCTGACCAATTCAGGGCTAACAAAAAGTTAAAGCATGTTGTTAAGGGCATTGTCCAAATGCCTCTTAAACATGGACTGGCTTGGGGCATTGACCACCTTTCCAGGAAGCCTGTTCCAGTGATGACTGCCCTCAGTAAAGAAATGCTTCCTAATGTCTGGTCTACACCTCTCCTGGCACAGTTTTGAACCATTCCCACATGTCCTATCACTGGATACCAAGGAAAATAGATCAAAAACTCCCTCTCCACTTCCTCAAGTGGGGTATGTCAGAAAAGAAGATTCTTTGCCACAAAGATTAGAGAAAGCTGGATTTTCTGAAACAAGAGGGCCATTCACATCACAGGAGGAAAAGCGGAGTAAAATATAAGACTAATTCAAAGAGCACACTTGTCCCAAGAGAAATGCATGTCTTTGCTGTCATTTACCTTGACCCAGTGACCTCTGAATCAAGGAAAGACATGAGAAAACCTTCTGAGAGGTAGGAACAGAAAGCCAAGGGGCCCCTCCTCACCTTCCCGTGCTCTCAAAGTCTGTGTAAGGACTGGACTTTGTTAGGGCTTGCTTGGTGTCTTCTCAACAGCCTCTTCCAATGGGTTTTGTACAGAGCCTTTAACTGAAAAAACCCCCAAGATTAACATAGAGATGACTGTCAGGGTAGGTACCTTATCTTTTCTTCCGTAAAAGTGCAGAGGGATATGCCACTCTTGAATTTGGTTGATATTGCATTGTCAACAAAAGTCGGAGTTTTTGAGTGAGAGTTGCTTGAAAGCACAAATTACTTAGGTCTTTGTAAGGCTGCTTTATAGAAAGGTTCACATGGCTTTCCTTACATAGAGTTACAGAGTCACATAATATGACATGACATAACTCTTCAACTATACCTATTCTTCTGAAAGCTCCCCAATATGCTCTATATGATGTACAGTGTGACCTCTAAACTCACAACTTTGCATAAAAATAGCTTAGAGAGAACTACTGAGGAGCACTAATGAATCCTCATGTATGTGAGGTTGTGACCAGTATCTTTTGAAGTCCTAGTGGGAGTAATTTTTCAGACGGGAGTAGCTGAATGGCTTTGTCCCCACAGAGCTGCAAAAAATAACTTTTCTTCCCTTTATTGATATTAGTGGTATCATGAGAGTTGTCAACATTAAGGTTAAAATTTTGTTTCCTTTATAAATCTCATTTGTAGAGGTTTTCACATCTGGGTTATTTCAAATTATACCAAGCTTCAAGAAATTTAGTGTCTAAACTGTCAGCATGAGTGTGATTTTTTTTTTTTTTAAGCAAAAATGTTTAAATCCATTAAAATATTAGAGCTATGGAGTGGGAAAGTATAGCATGTGTTCCCATGGGATCAATGGGAGGTTTGCCTTTGACTTCAATGGAAACAGGAAGTGGGCCATAACTCGTAATCAGTCTCAGAATTCCCCAGCCCCATCCTGAGCTCCAAACTTTAGCCAATATTTAAAAGCAGATCCTGGGGTATATGCCTGTGCCTTTTCCCTCTTCCAACCTTTTAACAGGATTATTGTGGTGTTTTAATCTGAACTCACGTCTGGTTACAGTGTCAGTACACCTCTACTGAAATAACACCCTACTGTCAGAGTGATGGCAAACAAGCCACACATAAATCTCCAGTGCTCTTGATGCGAGAGGCTGGTATCTTGTTTCGAGTCCCCTGAAACGTGCAGTCACAGAGTGAGAGTAATTAGAGATGGAAAGTTGAGTATTAGGTCGCATGTTACTCTCCCCTGCCAGTCTAAAATTGTTCCCTGCAGTTTACAATCTAGTTTTAAATGACCTGAGTATTAAGGGGCATTCCCCTCTTTCCTCAGGAATATATATCAGTTCAACAGACCTTGCTTTAGGAAACATGTCCAGATAGCCACTAGATACTCCCTGAACTCAGTCTACGGGTAACCTCTTTGACCACACAAAATAATAATGTCGCCTTTGACGCCCACCCTCTTTTAGTTCTTGCAGATGATGTCTGTTTCTATGTTTCTTCCCACCTCCTTCTGTCATTACTTTACTAGCTATTCATATAGGGATAGATTAATATTGCCTTATACTGTTTATTTTATTTTGAGCATGAAGGTATTTTATTTTGATTCCATTGTATTTTTGACAACTGTAAATAGTATGGGTGCTTTCAAAATGTGTGTGTTACGTATCATGGTACAGTAGATAGACCCACAGTCACTCTTTCTGAAACTGATAACATTTCACAGTCTGCAAGTAGTTTTCTTCTGTTCTTTATTTGTTCTTCCACAACAGTGACTATAAAATTTACTATGCAAAAATATGCTGGACAGCTGAAATAACATTCAATTTTCCCCATATTCAGGAATGCTGCATTATATCATGTCAGGTTACATCATGCAGTATCTGATACAAGTTACCTGAAATAATGCAATTTAAACAAAGAAAAAAAAAAAAAAAAAGGCTTTCGTCTTTGGTGTAAGATAGCTCAACTGATTATAGGATAAAATGTCTTACCCAAAACATGGTTTTGATTAAGCTTGTTGCTCACTACAGTGTACTGTTGCTTTTAATAATAAATCATATACCCATGATCTAGTTGAAGATGTCTCTGCTCCTTGCAGGAGGGTTGGACTAGATAACCTTTAAAGGACCCTTTACCAACCCTAACCATTCTATGATTCGATGATGTACATCCCAGCTTATCCATTTCCAGGTTGTACCACATTGAACAGTGTACTTAACAGGAAATAAATATTGGTAACAAAACAGGACATGGTGCAGTGAACAATCCAGATTGATGTAATCCAAAGGAACTTTTTGGCTGTTTCCTTTATTATAAAACAGAATATTTCAGTTGGAAGGGACCTACAATGATCATCTAGTCCAACTGCCTGACCAATTCAGGGCTGACCAAAAGTTAAAGCATGTTGTTAAGGGCATTGTCCAAATGCCTCTTAAACATGGACCGGCTTGGGGTATTGACCATCTCTCCAGGAAGCCTGTTCCAATGTTTACCACCCTCCTGGTAAACAAATGTTTCCTAATGTCCAGTCTGAACCTCCCCTTGTGCAGCTTTGAACCATCCTTACAAGTTCTATCAGTGGATACCAGGAAGAAGAGATCAGAGTAAGCTGGGTGAAACCGTGGCCCCATCGTGATCAGTGAAATTTCTCCCTTGATGTCAATAAAATAAAGATTTCAAAATTTCAGTACAAAACCTGTCTTTAGCCATTATTTTGAAAGATCAAAATACATCAGAGGGCCCAAACTTATTTGCGTTGAAAACAATGATAAAACTCAGACTGATTTTAAAGAAACAGCTTCCAACAATTCCCTCAGGAGTAGTACAGAAAATACACAATTTCTTGGTCCATGCAATATGAAATAATTTAGGCTTTTTTACAGTTCTTCCCACTCCTATTGGGCTGGCAGGTCACAGATTACCCTGTGAACATCTTTATTTCCACAGCTCTGGTCCAAACTTATTTGTTCTTCCAGCCCCCAGCATTCCAGACCTGTCACCAGCAAAGAGAGTAAAGGAATATTAAATGAAAAGGGGAGCTATGAGTTTATCAGCTCTTCCTCTGTCATGAAGAGGTCTGATCTGGCACCTCTGGAAGGCTCCTTTTTTTTTATGTAATGAAAGCTGAAGTGGCCTGCTTAACAAGCAGCCAAATTCTCAGTCTTTTAGTTACTTTTAAAGTAAGTTTTAACAGGACTGTCAAGCAACGCATGCAGTATGTCAGTTAACACTGTGGCGTAAAATTGACAAAGAGCACTTTGTGTACCTTCAGAGCAAGTATATCTTTACTAACACTTTTGAGCTATTTTAGGTTTGTAAGCTGCAAGTATCTCCTGCTCTCAGATTTGATAACAGTCGAACCAAGACTAGAGATGAGTAGCACCTGGCAATTAATCATCTGGCCAGTCTGTATTCTTTAATAAGCAGAATGATAAAAGTTTAAAATGTTCTGACTCTGGCAATGTCTTCTCCAAATACTGAGACATACTTGTTTCACAGTCAGAGGCAGGCTTGCCGCCCCTCCTGTTATTGCTATGTAAAGATCTCTTAGAAGCATGTGAAAAATCAGAGAAGGGTTAATCCGGAGATGAAAGACATTAAAAGTAACAGGATTCTTTGTGTCAGTTGCCAAAAATGAAAATCCTGCCGAAATTTTGTGAAAGTAAATGACTTTCAGAATGCTTTAATTGTTCCTTTCAACATCACTTTTTTCTCATCATGTCCCAGAACAGCAAAGCCTCTACATATGCTATGGTTAGCTTTTAAGAACCAGTCACTGAAATAAAAGTGAAATGAGAAAAGAGGCATTTTAAGAATTCTTCAGCTTTTCTTCTAGTGTTTCCATTTAACAACATCTGCTACTCATAAATCATGAAAGAAACCTCTAATAGCCTGTAATGCCAATACATGGTAGAAATCAAGAGTCTTTCACCTCTTGCAGGTAGGCAAACGCTTTCATGTTAAAGTAATAAAAGCAGAATATTAATCTCTTCCTGCCCATTTGCTAACATGGTCTGACCTCAGCGTCCCTGGCCCTGGGGACTGTAAGGTGGCCCACCCTGGCTGCTGTGACACTGAGCTGCAGTCAGCATCACGTCCGCACTCAGTCTGCTGCACTTCATGTACCGAACCTAATCTGTGCTCACGTTGCTCTGCCGGCAGCGTGCAGACAAGCAGCTGGTGCCAGGACTGTTCTTGCTGCCTCAGGTGCTGGGCTGTGAGCCATCCTGCTCAATCGCTCTCCACTGGACATCAGAAAATTGTGCTCTTTTTTGACAGCAGCACAGGGGAAGTTCTGCCCATTACCTTTTGTCTGTGTCTGAGTGACTTACCTGTGGCACACAGGTATGTTGAGTGGATGATGATTTCATTTTGCTAACCATCATGGTGATTCCAGCAGTTCCTTATATATATATATATTTAGATATAAACATAGCTGAACACTAAAAGTTGTGAGTTTTAGCCCCAGTGTATAACCTTACAGAGATGCCAATAATCTATTAGGTAGCAGATTCAGATGTAGACAGGCAAGTCTATGTCTCACTTAGAAGCACTACTAGGCTTTGGGGCATCATCAGAAAAAAGTGTGTGAGGGGTTATAAAACACCAAAGGGAAGTCTTGTCCATGAGGATTAAATTATGACAAAATGTGACTGATGAAAGAAAAAGCTAAATAGGTGTTGCTGTGGGCAAATACAAACAGAAAAAGTAATAATAAAGTAATAATAAAGTAATAACAATTATCGTCCTGGATAATTTTTCTGAAGCCTTTTTTTTACCAAATGCACTGACTTTCACAGTCATTTCACTCAGATTTGATACATAAATTCAGGAGAAGCATCATTAAAAGCTCTGTTACAAATATAGCAGTAGTAGATAAACCAGACCTGGTATATGCAGCTTTCCCTCTGTTTTTATATGTGGTCATATAATCACAGAAGGTAATCAAGCTGATGAAATACGATTTGTCCCTGGTGGATGCACACTAACTGGTCCTAACAACTTTGTCATCCATGTTGACTTTGAATTACTAGGGGCCTTTTCCACCATATTTCCAAGAACAGAGATGAAGCTGACAGACACATTCGTCCAAAGTTCTCTCTCTGATCTTTCTTAGGATGGGAGTAACATTAGCCTTTTCCCGGTTATTAGTAATTTTTCTATGCATCATGAATTTAATTGCTGATTCAGAACAGACTTACAATCACATCAGCCAATTCCTTCAGCATCTGGGTGAATCCTACTCATTTTAGGTTGACTGTATGTGGACTGTATGACATTACTAGCAAAATATGTGAGTCTCAGAAGTTGGTATCAGCCACGCCAGAGTGCTGATGGTTTTAGTTTTGGATGGAGGTATCTGTCTTCATCATTTGGAGGCACATTTGGGATTCATTGCCTTTCATTTAAAGGTCACTGAGGCCATTTGGCCCTTTTTTTTTGACTCTTGCACTGAAATTCCATTCTGACAGTAGTTTTGTTAATGTCTGTTTCAGTATTTCCAATATTATTTTCTTTATTGTTTACCACTTCCCTATGTCATTTCTGTCCTTCCTCTGAAATGTCATTTGATGAAGTGAAGAACTCTCTAGGACAGTTGCGATATTTGTACTATAAGAGATGTCTTTGTTAAGACCCCAGTAGTCTTGGAAAAAACACAAATCTACAAAATCAGTTTTCAGAAGGGCATGAAACTCCCATTGCTAAGATCCACAAATGAAAATTTATTCTAAGACATTAAGATTCCTAAGCATGATGATCAACTTCACATTTTTATTAGAAATCTGATTGGCCAAAGTCCATTCTAAAAACTCTACTTCACATTAGAGGAATACTTGTTTTATCACTTACATTACCAAGGGTTTAATTAAAAAGACACTGGTTGATTTTGTAGAAATTTGCTTTTTCGTAAAGTTCTATTCTTTCAAAAGTGTTCCTGAATATTATTCTTCTGGTTTTGCAAACATATCTGCTGCTTCTTTGGTCTAATAGTTGCATGAGGCAAAAAAAAAAAATGTTTAAAAAGAGTTTGTTCAGCAGGAAAACTCAAAAAGATCAAAGGTTATCCTCCTTTTTCATGCCATTAATATATATCTAAATCAGCCCTTGCAGAACCCTTTAGCCAAAATATTTGTGAAATGTTCTGTTGATGAAGAAATAATTGATTTTTATGTCTTATGCAACTTTTTTTTCTTTTCGATTCTGAAATTTATATCCTTTTCTACCTACATTCCTATAACACGATATTCCTATTTAATCTGCATCTGTTAGCAAATCATGTGCTGAAGTTTTCAGTTCTTCATGAATACATGCAATACAATGTGATATGTTGCCAAAGGACATTGTAATATTGAAAATATTGGATGCAGAGATTGACCCTACAAAGGTTCTGGAGACAGAGTCAATTTCATTGGCCATGGGGCCACGTGACACTGAGTGCTAATCAGTATGAGCTGTAAAGTTGCAACTCTTTGAACAGCTGAGGTTGCAAGGATGCAGTGCAGCATCCCCTCTTTGGTGGCAGCACTTCCTATCCTAGCAGCCAAGACTGTGATAATACAGAAGCAATACAAAAGCTTTGAATTTCCTCTTCAAAAAGGTATTCTTTCTATGTTGGCCGCACAAGAATCTTCTCCATTAGTAAAATTAAGATAGTCAATGTATGGACCTAAGCACAGGCGTATGATTATACAGTTTAGTTGTTGGCAATTAGCAACAATCACACTTCTCACCTGGCCCTGAGGTTACATTCTCTCAAAAACACCTTTATTTTGACTCTTAACACAGGTCAGGGATCATTCCAGGTGGAAATTTGCATGCAACCATCCTGTTTTGAGGCTTAAGAGAGTTTGGCTGTAAGTATATAAACTGCCATGTGAGATGACCTCAGGGTCTTAGCTTATTGTCTTTACTAGTATATGATAATTCATAACAATTTTGTTCAAAGTATGTTTCTTGGACAAGTCTCTACCATGAAGATTTTCTTAGTGAGAGCTTTCATTGATGTCCACACTGAGGGGCACTGGCACAATACAGCATCTCCAAACATGCCAGTCAGTGCCGCTGAGAACACACTTGGGCATTCCACTTACCTCACAGGTCATAGAAATACGACCAACAAGGTCTTTTTTGCATTCTTTCTAGATGCATCTTGTCTGCACCCTCACTCAACCAGCTTTGCTCCTTTGCCTTCCATACTGGTAGAGTTCATCAATGTGTAGCAACAGTTCGCTATTTGTAATGTTCAAGAACAATGGTTGGACTGGACTTTCTAGGCTGGATCATTTTTCATTACACAAGCTTGATGGAAGGTTGCAGTAGTCTGCCATGTCTTGTCACATATCGCAACCATCAAATTGTCCTCCAGATGTGGGCTGTTAAGTTCCTGATGCTAAAAGAGCGATTCAACCTTTCAGAATTACATTGGGTTTTTTTGACAAATTAAAAGTGACTTTATTTTATGTGCTGATAGCTCCCTTTAATTCAGTGAGCCTGTGCCAAATTATACTAGCAAAGATTATGGCTGCAGCATAAGCAGAATAATTTTAAAACAATCTCCACAGTTACAATTTGTTTGTTTTAAAGAGGAAAACATTACTTCGTATTTGGTAGGGATCATTTATAGTTTAGGACATTATTAAATTTTAACAGTTATGTTTTTCACTGTGACAAGCAGAGATAATTAGAATTATCTTAAATATCCAGCTTGAAATGTCTTCTTGTTTTCCTTCTATGGGAAAAAGAGTCATGTTAGAAGAGAAATAGATAAACAACTCTACTTCTTCATAGGGACACAGAATGAAATAACCCTGTAAATAAATTAGTTAGACAATCTCTTAGAGCTTAATGGGAATATGGAAGCAACTATTATTCTTACAAGCCAAGTAATGTAAAACATATGACCTCCCTATATTAAAAGCATAGAGCAATAGAGCTATGACTAAAAAAATACAAAATAGAAAAGTCAGTAATAGTTTTTGTGGAACTGTACATGAGAACTCTGTGGTACCTCACATAAAAATAGTGTAATAAATCATAAGTATAACTTAAATAATATAAATAATGTTGTAAGGCTATTATAAATGCTTTGTTTTATTATTGATAAGTGCCATATTTAAAAATAAATAAGTGTGATTTTTACTTGATTTTATAAATAGAGTTTATTTGCAGTTTTTTGAGCATTACTTTTTATCTCATTACCATCTTCCTTTTTTTTTTTTATGTCAAAATATTTCTTGTGCTTTGAAGAACAAGCATGCCATCACTGTGGTCTGTAATCCTGTAAAGAATCTCTTTATTTGAAAAATAGCACAGTAGATAATCTATTATCTGCTAGAGGCAGAATCGCATTTTCATTTTACTAGACCTTAAGAATGGCCATATTAGTTCTCATGAAAGCTCCATCTAGCCCAGTATTCTGCTTCCAGCAATGTCCATAAGTGGACATCAGGGAAAAAGAAAATAAATACTTCCCTCTAAAATTCTTCCAGCCTCTTCCTACTTTCAGTTCAGGGAATTTCTTGGTTTGTCTGTTTAGTTTATCTCTGCATGGACTGTTTTACTTCACTGGGGAACAGTAAGAGTAATACTCCAGGTAAACTCTTTTCCTTTTTAAAATATTTTCTAGCATCAGTATTTCAATTCTGTTAGGAGAATGATAGATTTAAAAACTACTAGGTAGGAATATATTAAAGTGTGGAACTTTCTGCAGTATATTCTGTGGAACATCTTTCCTCCTGTGAAGACATAGGAAGAAATTCCTTGTGGTTTCATAGAAAGAAGGGACATGAAAAATAAGATCTTTCCTAAGTTTGGGAACAACATTAACCAAGCCAATACAAACTTGATGTACATATTTGATAAATGTATTTCCTTTCATAATCAGGAAATGCTCAGAAAAAACAGACACAGGGCTGCTGTCCTTGTACACCACCCAGGTAAACAGGGCACTGGCTATTTAAGAAACAAGCTTTTTAAAAAGTAGAAATGAGAATTTTACATTTTGTTGAAGCATTTGTGCTGGTCTGTTACTAGAAATGTGAGGAAAGTCAAATGCAGAACAGGAACAGCATGTGTGAGTCATTGTTTCAAAACAGCTAAGATTTTCAGAGTTGCTGACCAGTGGACAATGTGTTCAGTCCTAATAAATTATCAGGTAAGCATATATTCAAAAGCATAAGTCTGTTTGATACTTCTGATTATAAAGCGAGTTGGTCAAGACAGTACGTGCCCGTCATGCCTGTTAAATTCCTGCTATGTCACATCGGCACAGCAGACCTGTTACTATCCTTGAGTGGTGTGGTTCATAAAGAAGCCAAACTTGAAACCGAAATTGTTCTTTGGGAGTCGAAGTGGATTAAATAATGTGCAACATAGATTAAAGTGATAATATTTCCAAATTTTGTTTACATTTGTGCTGTTGCATATCTCACTGCAATCACAATCTCAATTATATCATATCTTCCCTCAGTATTTGTGCATTAGAGGTATGGTGAAGAAGGGAGGCTTGTCGCAGTCATGATAAGAAATGTTACCCCTGAGAGATTAAAAAATTACAGATTCCATTACTGTGTTTTGTAAGATTGTATTTTTCAAGGCACTTTACAGAATAAAGCTGAATAAAAACTTTTATAATCTCAGGGACAGGGAGAAAAATACCAACATAGCGAGTCATATGAAGATGCTGATATTCTTCCTTTAGAACAAGGTAGATAAACTGGAGTAAGTAACATGCTTCATAGCTGGAAGGCTAGATTACTTCATCTGTATCATCTTAAACTCTTCTGTTAGCATGCCCTTCTTGTTCCTTTATATTTGACTTCCATGAGCTGAAGCATTGCTACACTCAGAGATGTTGTGTAAGGGTAAAGGTGGATTACGGATTGCATGAGTCTATGGAAGTAATAACATGCCTTGGGGGAATACAAGCAAGATTCAAAACGTCTGTTTAGGGCATTTAGCCTGCAAAGAATAACAAATTTTAGGGCTAGGCAACAGAATATAGTAAATAGCTCCTAAACTGTGTTAAAGCCTAGAGCCTCCATCCGCTTGGGATTCAGAATCTTCTCCCAAGCAGAAGCCCTTGATGGATCAAGGAAAGAGGAGCTTTTGGGAGAACCTGGAGTGGATGGTGACCTAAAGCTGAGATGGGACCTTGTCCTCACTCACCAGGTCTCTGACCTGGGTTGTGCAGGTTCAGGTTGTACTGGCTTCTCAGACTCCATATTCACATAGTTACTCTTGCAGAATATCACCTGAGTCGTGGCCACTTCTTTAGTCCCTGCAGGCTGGATTTGCCCTGTGGACTGTAAGTGATACCTTACAGGTATTAACAACAATTCCTAAAGGGAATTAAGAGAGACAAGGAGTAACAAAACAGTACCACTCATAGACAGAAATGACCGGTTACTTCAAATTGATTGGACAGCAATTAAAAGTACAAACATTGCTGAAGCTGGCTTAAACATTTGTAAGCTGTTTTGCTCAGACGTTGAACTGTCATTTTCACTAGAGCTTCACGAGATGATAAAATAAAATTAGGTTCTAAAATAAGTCCTTTTGCTGAATCCTAGGATATGAGGTTTAAAAAGCAAATTTCAAAAAGTGTTTCTCATCAGACTGCATCTCAAGAAGTGTCATGAAGCAGACTTCATCTGGGTGTGGACTACAAGGAGACATGAGAGTGAAATAAATTTTAGATTTGTTGATTTTCATCTGGACTAGCTCATTAACTTCAAGTGGAGCTGTATATAATTAAATATGACTAAGAAAAAAGTCAGTAAAAAAAGGAGGGATCTTTGAAGAGAACATGCTTACAGTAGAATTTTTCCTTGAACACTCAAGAAACTGTACCTTTTGTGAGATGGTTAATGTTGATAAACACATATTGTGGCCCAGCCCCTCCGAACATTTCTAGACACGAGTGTTGCTACTTAATATAGCTATTTTTTTTGCTGTCAGTACTCTCCCGGATGATAAAAGAAAGAGGAGGCAGGCATTTACCTTCTTTCATTCCAGTTCAGACAGAGATATTAATTAGGACAGGAAAATTGTGCCTAGCAACATTGAGCTGCAAAATTACACCCTTTGTTGAAGGTTGCAACGATGAAGAATGAGAGACATGCATAACACTGACCGCATCTTCACTCATTTTTCTTCTGCCTCTTGTCCCACCTTCTGCCCACAGAAGTACCCTATTCTCCAGTGAAATGTTGCCCCATCAGATAATGAAACTAGAAGCTGCTCTAAAAGGTGGAGTAAGCTTGACGTGGTCTGGTTTTCCCAGTCATATATAGTCAAGGCATCTTGACTTGTATCAAAAATAGTGTGGCTGGTAAGACTAGGGAAGTGATGGAGGAGCTAACGAGGAGACGTGATATGCTGGACCTTGTTCTCACCAACAAGGAGGGGCTGGTGGGGAACGTGGAGCTCAAGGGCAGCCTTGGCTGCAGTGACCTTGAGATGGTGGAGTTCAAGATCCTTAGGGCAGTGAGGAAGTTGTGCAGCAAGCTGAGTACCCTGGAATTCAGGAGGGCAGACTTCGACCTCTTCAGGGATGTGATTGGCAGTGTACCACAGGATAATGTCCTGGAGGGAAGAGGAGCCCAAGACAACTGATCGATGTTCAAGAAGCCCTCCTCCAAGCTCAGGAGAGCTGCATCCCAACAAAGAGGAAGTCAGGCAAAAGTATCAGGAGGCCTGCATGGGTGAACTAGTTGCTCCTGGACCAACTGAAAAACAAAAAGGAAGCCTACAGAGGGTGGAAGCAAGGACAAGTAGCCTGGAAGGAATACAGAGAAATTGTCCATGCAGTCAGGGATCAGGTTAGGAAAGCTGAAGCCTTGACAAAATTTAATCTTGTCAGGGATGTCAAGGGCCAGAAGAAAAGGTTCTATAGGTACATCAGGGATAAAAGGAAGACCAGGGAAAATGTGGGCCCTCTCCAGAAGGAAACAGGAGACCTGGTTACCTGGGACATGGAGAAGGTTGAGGTACTCAACAACTTTTTTGCCTCAGTCTTCACCAGCAAGGGCTCAGCCCCATTGCTCAAGTCACAGAAGGCAAAAGCAGGGACTGGGAGAATGAATAACTGCCCACTATAGGAGAAGAGCCGGTTTGAGACCATCTAAGGAACCTGAAGGTGCACAAGTCTATGGGACCCGATGAGATGCATCCACAGGTCCCGAGAGAATTGGCGGATGAAGTTGCTAAGCCACTGTCAAAATTATTTGATAATTTGTGGCAATCTGGTGAGGTTTTCACTGTCTGGAATAGGGGAAACTTAATCCCCATTTTTAAAAAAGGGAAATTAGGAAGACCCAAGGAACTACAGGCTAGTCAATCTCACCTCTGTGCCTGACAAAATCATGGACCAGTATCCTCCTGGAAACCATGCTGGTTGGTGAAACGCTTGGTGACAGCCAATATGGCTTCACTAAAGGCAAATCATGCCTGACCAATTTGGTGGCCTTCTATGATGGCGTTACAGCGTTGGTGGATAAGGGAAAAGCAACTGATGTCATCTGCCTGGACTTGTGCAAAGCATTTGACACTGTCTCACATTACATCCTTGTCTCTATACTGGAGATGGTTTTAAAATAGATAGATTCAGATCACATATAAGGAACAAATTTTTTACTATGAGGGTGGCGAAACACTGGCACAGGTTGCCCAGAGAGGTAGTAGATGCCCCATCCCTGGAAACATTCAAAGCCACATTGAACAGGGGTCTGATCAACCTGATCTAGTTGGAGATGTCCCTGCTCCTTGCAGAGGGGTTGGACTAGACGACCTTTAAAGGACCCTTCCAACTCAAATTGTTCTATGATTCTAATTGATCATCTCCCTTTACTCGATACTGGTAAGGCCACACCTTGAATGCTGTGTTCAGTTTTGGGCCCCTCACTACGAGAAAGACATTGAGGTGCCTAAGTGTGTCCAAATGTTGTAGTTTAGTCCTGCTCAGGACCAAGCTCTGCAGTCTCTCTCTCACTCTCCCCACCCGCCAAGGGAATAGGGAGAGAGAATACAAGAAAAAAAGACTCAAGGTTTGAGATAAGGACAGAGAGAGATCCTTAAATTTACCATTATGGGCAAAACAGATTCAACTTTGGGAAAACTATTTGTTTATTATTAAAACCAAAGCAGGATAATAAGAAAAAGAACAAAATAACTTCCCTCCACCCCTCCCACTTCCTGGGCTTAAACTTAATGTCAATTATCTCTGTCTCCTGCCCTGCCACAAGCGGCACGTGGGGGAAGAGGGAATGGGGGTTATGGTCAGTTCATCACATGTTGCTTTATATCACTCCTTCCTTGTCAGGGGAATAACTCCTCACATTCCACCCCTGCTCCAGGGTGGGGTCCCTCCCACGGGCTACAGTCCTTGATGAACTGCTCCAGCGTGAGTTGTTTTTCCACAGGGTGCAGTCCTTCCGGAATGGCTGCCCCAGTGTGGGCCCTCCAAGGCCCACAGCCTCCTTCAAGCATTCAACTGCCCCAGCCTCCATGGGCTGCAGGTGGATCTCTGCTCCTCCCTGGGTCTCCATGAGCTGCAGGGGGACAGCCTGCTCCACCATGGGCTGCACCACAACCTGCAGGGGAATCTCTGCTGTGAACAACTTTACTCCTCCTCCTCCTCCTCCTCCTCCTCCTCCTTCTTCTTCACTGACCTTGATGTCTGCAGCCATTCCTCTCACAGTAAATTCTTCACAATCGGCAGGCAGATGCCTCTCAGGTGCTCTTCTCATCTCCTCTCCACTCCTTGCAGCTGGGCCGGGCCGAGTTGGGCCCAGACGGCTGCCTGGCAGGAGGCCAGATGGTGAGGGCCGCAAGGCCCACAAAGCTCACACCTCCCCCTCTCTACCTCCACTTCTGCTTCGTCACATCTTCTTTTGTTTTTTTGTTGTTTTTTTTTTAATTTTTCCCCTTCTTAAATACGTTGTCACAGAGCTGTTATCAGGGAACATTCTGCTAACAATTGGCTCAGCCCTGGCCAGCGGTAGGTTTGCCCTAGGTCCAGCTGAGTCTACTGGACAAAGGGGAAACTTCTAGCAGCTTCTCACAGAAGCTGCCACCATAGCCCCATCTCACTAAACAAAACCAACATACCAAAGAAGGGCAACGAAACTGGTGAGGGGTCTGGAGAACAAGTCTTATGAGGAGTGGCTGAGAGAACTGGGGTTGTTTAGCCTGGAGAAAATGAGGCTGAGGGGATAACTTATTGCTCTCTACAACTGTCCGAAAGGAGGTTGTAGCAAGGTGAGTGTCGGTCTCTTATCCCAAGTAACAAGTAATAGGACAACAGGAAACAGCCTCAAGTTGCATCAGGGGAGGTTTAGATTGGATATTACAAAAAATTGCTTCACTGAAAGGGTTGTCAAGCATTGGAACAGGCTGCCCAGGGAAGGGGTTGAGTCAACATCCTTGGAGATATTTAGAAGATGTGTAAATGTAGTGCTTAGGGACATGGTGTAGTGGTGGACTTGGCAGTGTTAGGTTTGTGGTTGGATTCAATGATCTTAAAGGTCTTTTCCAACCTAAATGATTGTATGATTCTATATGGCATTTAAACAAATATTTTAACTCTTAGTGGATAGTAAACGTTTCAGCTGGACTCTGGGTGTTTTTCTATACAAAAATAATACTCAGTTCCTTCTTTGACTTCTGTAGAAATATTAGTGATTTACACTCAGCAGATGTGAGATGAGAATCCAACCTAGTATGTCAACACATCAGGGAAAAGAAACATCTGGATTCAACGTTGTTCTATGAGATCTTTTTTTCACAATGCCCAAGCAAGCAAGGAAAAACTAGTAGCAGACACCCCCCTCTCTGCCAAGATTCTGCAAAAAATGATGGAGTATTTGCTGCTTGGTGAAAAAGATTACTCAGTGGCTATAGGACAAAGTACATGTTTTGCTATCTAAATATGTATTTTCACATTTTTAAAAAAGGGAGCATATGAGAACTGGCTTACTTTATCTTGCAGAGGAACAGATTGTTGTTTTGGCTGACTGCAAACTTAGCATTACAAATTACATTAAAAGCAAATTCATTATCACTTAATTTGTTACATAAATACGACAGCACTCATACTTTGCTGCAGGCATTTTTTTACGTCTTCTAAACTAGAAACAATCACAGATATGGCTACAAACCTTCATTTTCTATGCAGAAATCTAGCAATTGCAAAATTTTTTGTTCCTTTAAGACAAAACAGGAGACCTCCTGCAGCTTTCTTTCTGACAAAAGCCAGAACAAACAGCAGTATGTCTGGATAAAGCACTTAGTCATTCGTAAAATTAGAGTTGATTGAAAATTTTCACTCAATAATTGTTAAAAGAACATTGAGTTCTTGGAGATGTGATTTTACAGTGTTCATTGCGGATCAACAGAACTGAATTAGCTGCAATTTAGAGAAAAGTCAGTCTAAAAAAGGAGGCATCTTTGCAGAGAAAAAGTAGAATTTTTCCTGAGCCCTGGCAAAATACTTCATACCTTGTAAGACATTGTGAATTTGGATTAGAAGACGTGTCAAATACCTGCATCACATTCTCTTAGGACTTTATGTAACCAAATTAAGGATGATCAAATATTTTCTATCAAATTTGATTTTAGTAGAAAATTTAATTTTCTAAGAAACATATTCATACTGCAAGTGTCTGTTTTCCGTGGAAAACCTGATCTTTTGCCAAAGCCCCCAAACTAAAACCTTTGCTGCCAACCCCCAATACTTGTTTCTTCAGCTGATACCTTTCTGAGTTTTAAGTTTTGTCAAAAAGTTGACATTTTCCAGAGATGGGTTTGTTTTTGTGTTATGAGACTGAGACTATTTTACATTAATTCCATTTCATGTTTTTATCATGTCTCATCTTATCTGTCTCTTTTCTAAAGTAAACAACTCCAAACTCTTCAGTCTCCCTTCACACAAGTATTTAATGGCTGCAGTCTTTCTCAAACTGTGCATTTCTGCAATATCTTCTTGGTGATGGTGTGACCTGTTCAGCACACCTCATTGGCAAGGTAAACCAGCCAACTTCTTAATGTTAAAATAACTTTTTTTTTTAGCATTCTCTAATGTTTTTTTTTAACATTTTATCATCTCAGCTGTATGTATAAATTCTCCTCCACACTGACAGAGGTACCTGCTGAATGCCTACATTAATCTCCTGAGTTGACCTTGTTAATTCAGTAATCTGTTCTTAGTTCAAGTATTTTTTCTTTGGTATCCATTGTGTTGCACCTGTCAGCACCAAATTTTCATATATGTCACATCTGCTTATTTACAAAGCATGATTAAGACCCAAGGACAGTCAATACTTTTTATCCCACCCCAACATTTTAACATGTAGCTATATGCATTCAATTTAAAACTACTTCAATTTACGTGTCTTTTCTAAGCTTCTATTTCTTACCTGTCTTTCCAGATTGTAGGCTCTTCACCTGGGGACTGTGCCTGCATAACACTTTCAATGTAAAAGAAACAGCGATAATAAAAACGTATTTTCAGAAATACAACAAGAAATACAAGAAACAGCAGCAAGAATGGTGCAGAGAAAAAGGAAGAGACAACCATTTTTGATGACAGACTGAACAGAAATAGAGAAATAGAGAAAATTTTTCAGCAGCCCTAAGTAATGAATTATTTGCTATGTAGTACGTAATCCCTGAAGCATTTAATTGCTATTTATTTATGAATTATTTCTACTTCACAACTAAAACCTATTTAAAGCTAGGAACTATATAGAAAGAAATAATAAAAATGTTTTCTGGACCAAACGATGATACAAAGAAGTGATTTTTTGGATTCAGAAAAGAGTGTAAAGATCTTAGCAATTCCTTTACTGAGCCCAAGAATTCCTGCGATAGTGTTCAGCTCTAATCAAATACTTAGGGAAAATTCTTTTTCACATTTTAATTGATACAATGCTAAACAGAAATCTTGTCTTATTCCCAGGTGTCTCACTATCAAGATGTAAGACATCTTGTGATATCTTTGGTGCTTTATGTGTCTTGCTACATCTAAACAGGCACCTCTGTACTAAAATTTGAATTGACATCTATAAGAAAGATATTTAAAAGCTCTTCAAATATGTATCATTAAACCTGCCAAACCACTTATCTTCTCTGTATCACATCTTATAGCATTCAGCTCTATTTTCAGCACCCATTATTCTTTTTTTTAATATTGATATGCAGTTTCACCTTTCAGTTGCAGATTTCTGTATAAGCAAATTATGGTGCATTGTTGTTGAAATATAAAATTTCAGTATAAATCTTTGCTTCTGTTTTTTCTTTCTGTACCACAGGTAATATTTTATCCAACATCCCTCTGACGCTCATGGCACAAAAATTATGCCAAAGTTTCATTTTCCCTTTTCAACTTCTTAAAAAGAGCACTCTTTTAGTCCAGTCATTATTAAATAGGTTAGGCCATGGCAATGCCTGTGTGCTGATGGCTGGTATCAGTCAAAAAAAAAAAAAGTGATAAAGCAGAGTGGGATAGGAAAGACCTTGATTTCCTGAACAATCTGGATTATTCCATTTTGAATTAGTAACATTAAGTTTAGTAGAATAATACTAAAATAATACACGTCTACATTCATATTTAATGATTTAAAAACTATCAGAGATGTTGCCAACATATATTTCAGTTCAATGGAAATTACAGACTTTTGGGCTAAATCCATAGAATACTGCAACTGTGTGATCAGGATACATCTGTACTGCACATTGCAGCTTGGCTACCACATGCAATCCAAGTGCTGAGGAATTGGGCAAATTAGCCTGTGTGGAGCACCCCACTAACACAGCTATCGTGTTTCTGATAATCTGTAACATACTGCGGTGTGTCATGCAATGTTTATGTTCCCTGGCACTGCAGCGTACAGCTTTTAGGCTCCTGCAATCTCTTGGGAGTTGATAATATATGAATTAGATGTAGACTGTCCATATATCGCACGGAAAGAGACAAGTGCCAGCACTCTGACCAGATAGTAACCTAGACAAGCCAACAGGAAACATCCAGTCCCCAATGACTGGAAGAGAGGGAACATAACCCCCATTTTCAAAAAGGGGTGCAAGGAAGACGCAGGCAACTACAGGCCGGTCAGCCTCACCTCTGTGCCTGGCAAGGTCATGGAGCAGATCCTCCTGGAAACCATGCTAAGGCACATGGAGAGCAAGGAGGTGGTTGGTGACAGCCAGCATGGCTTCACCAAGGGCAGATCGTGCCTGACCAATTTGGTGGCCTTCTATGGGTAGGGTAGGGTAGGGTAACAGCATCGGTGGACAAGGGACGGGCAACGGACATCATCTACCTGGACTTGTGCAAGGCATTTGACACTGTCCTGCACGACATCCTTCTCTCTAAACTAGAGAGTCACGGGTTCGATGGATGGACCACTCGGTGGATAAGGAGTTGGCTGGATGGCCACACTCAGAGAGTGGTGGTCAACGGCTCAATGTCCAAGTGGAGACCGGTCACCAGTGGTGTCCCTCAGGGGTCTGTGTTGGGCCCGGCCCTGTTCAACATCTTTGTCAGTGATATGGACAGTGGGATAGAGTGCACCCTCAGCAAGTTCGCCGATGACACCAAGCTATGTGGTGCTGTCAACATGGTGGAAGGGAGGGATGCCATCCAGAGGGACCTTGACAGGCTGGAGAGGTGGGCCTGTGCAAACCTCATGAAGTTCAACCAGGCCAAGTGCAAGGTCCTGCACCTGGGTCATGGCAATCCCAGGCACAAATACAGGCTGGGCGGAGAATGGATCGAGAGCAGCCCTGAGGAGAAGGACTTGGGAGTGCTGGTGGACGAGAGGCTCAACATGAGCCGGCAATGCGCCCTTGCAGCTCAGAAGGCCAACCGCATTCTGGGCTGCATCAAGAGGAGCATGGCCAGCAGGTTGAGGGAGGTGATTCTTCCCCTCTACTCTGCCCTGGTGAGACCCCACCTGGAGTACTGCATCCAGTTCTGGAGTCCCCAACATAAGAAGGACACGGTCCACTTGGAGAGGGTCCAGAGGAGGGCCACAAAAATGATCAGAGGGCTGGAGCACCTTTCCTATGAGGACAGGCTGAGAGAGTTGGGGCTGTTCAGCCTGGAGAAGAGGAGGCTCCGGGGAGACCTGATAGCGGTCTTCCAATACCTCAAGGGGGCCTACAGGAAGGATGGGGAGAGGCTGTTCAGTAGGGCCTGTTGTGATAGGACAAGGGGTAATGGGTTTAAATTAGAAGGAGGTAGGTTTAGATTAGATATTAGAAAAAAAAAATTTTACAATGAGAGTTGTAGAGCACTGGAACAGGTTGCCCAGAGAGGTGGTGGATGCCCCATCCCTGGAAACGTTCAAAGCCAGGCTGGATGAGGCTCTGAGCAACCTGATCTAGTCAGGGATGTCCCTGCTTCTTGCAGGGGGGTTGGACTAGATGACCTTTGAAGGTCCCTTCCAACTCTAACCATTCTATGATTCTATGATTCTATCACGCGTAATCCCTTGCCAAGATTTTGGTATTTTACCTTTGCCACAGGGAGAGACTTCACTTTATGTATGATTCATAGCCATTCCTGCTATTGACAACTTTTTCTTATGGAATGAGTGGGAGGTCAAAGTCAAAGGAGGGGTCAGGTTGTAGTTGACTGTTTCTATACAGCCCTGTGTTACAACATTCACCTGCGATCAAGAGACAGGTGCTACAGGTTCATGTGGTACCTAAACTGATTTGAAGTCGCATCTCCTCTTTCATGAGAGAGAGTCTTTATGCAATAGCTAGCAAATGCATGGGATGGGGATTGACTTCTTATGCCTTGCTGGGACTTGTTAAAGCTAGCAGTCACACTGGGCCCATCTGGTTTAGTAGCTGATAGAAGTCGAAAGCAGATATCCAGATAGGAATTATAAAAATATTTCACCAAATACTCTCCCAGTTTTCAGCTTTTTGTTGCTCAGGAAATTCAGGAGCAGGGAAGGTATATATTGAAGTTATTTCTCTTTCAAGAAGTAATTAAGTCCTTAAAAGAATAGGGACAGAAAAAAATGTATGTATCTTTAGGGCTTTTTTAATCCACCTTTCTACTTTCTCAGCAAATTCAAAATGCAGAGTATATGGAAGACCAAGCTTCTTGTCTGACTGCTAGTGTGGAAGGAATAAGTCCTTGTTCCCTGGGAGTAAATTAATTTGTTTGCTTATCTGTTGAGTAATGGTTTGTTTGATTGCAGTTTGTCAGATCTGTGGTTTGGCTGCAATTTTGTGTTTGCAGAGTCTGTTTGGGGCTGTCTGTTGTGACTAGGAAAAACGTCTTGCAGCTGAGGGGTAAAAAAGCCTTTCTGCTTTTAATCACTGCCAACAGCGTTAACAGTTTGTTAGCTGCCAAACCTCTGTGACAGGGTAGATTTGACCTAGGTAGATGGTTCAGAAGTAGTGAAGAACTAGCAGCAGATGAAGGGAGGGTACCTTGCAGTGGAAGAGCACTGCCCTATCTGTCTTCAAGATGAGGGGAAAAGCAAAGGAGGTGAGACTGAAAAGGCAGCACGGAAGCCAAGAATTTGAATTGAGTTTAAAATCTTGCATACAGCTTTTAAAAATCGGAAGTCAGTAACTTTTTTATTTCCATGTTTAAAAAATTGTCATGGTATGTGTGGGGTCACATGATAGCTGAGAATTTCACTCAAAGAGGTTACTGTGTGTTTTCTGAAACCATGTGGTTTGCCTGTACAATGATACACTTTGGAACTCAAATGTGATCCAGTTGAGGGCACAGCAATACACATTTCATTTAGGAAGAGCATACAACAGTGATTCTGTACCGGTAAGATCAGGGTTAGCTGCCTGGGGATCACAGCACGTAGTGCTTTCACTTGCCCATTTTATGGGTTATGGGATGTCAACGTCAGGACGATGTTAAGTTCTTGGGAAGTTCTTTGGGATAACTCAGTTTCTGTTTGCAAAATCAGCCACTATTTTTGGGAATGATCTCACTAGAAGGTCTTTCTGAACCAGGCTGCATTTGCACCTTTCCTTGCAAGACTAATGTACCATCTTAGTCATCTGCCTGGGTAACTGATAAAACAGAAACAGTAGAAAGGCTTCTTGCCTCATCATAGTAATACATGCAGACAGATATGCATTTATTAAGCTAGCTGGACTGTCAACTAAGATCACAATCATATTTATATTCACTGTTTATTATGCATTTCTGTTATAATCCTTTAGAGAGGGAGTGGTTGGGTATCAGAAAGAAAGACTACCTGTTTGCCTTGACATTGCGCTTTTGGTCAGGTAGAAGCCAATGGAAAGAGATCACTTCTTCATCACGTGTGACCCTTTATGACTGGTAGTCAAGATGGGAAAAGTGGGATGGTGTCCTGGCTTTATTTAGTGAGGGGGAGGGCTATGGTGGTAGCTTCTGTAAAAAGCTGCTAGAAGTTGTACCCCTGTGTCTAGTGGACTTGGCTGACCCTAGGGCGGAGCCGCTGCTGGCCAAGGCCGAGTGAATTGGTAGCAGAATGTTCCCTGATAACACCTCTGCGATAACATATTTAAGAAGGGGAAAAACAGGGGGAAAAAAAAAAAAAAAGGGAAGAAGATGTGAAGACAGAGGGGACGAGAGGGGGAGGCATGAGCCTTACGGCCCTCACCCTCTGGCCTTCCACTGGGAGGCCGACTGGGCCCGACTTGGCCCAGTCTGGCTGCAAGAAGTGGAGAGGAGATGAGATGTGAAGAGAACTTGAGAGGCATCTGCCTGAGCCTGATTATGAAGATTTTTTTTTGTGAGAGTAATGGCTGCAGATGCCAAGGTCAGTGAAGAAGGAGATGGAGGAGTAATGTGGCTCCTGGCCAAGATTCCCCTGCAGTCTGTGGTGAAGACCATGGTGGAGCAGGCTGTCCCCCTGCAACCCATGGAGGCCCACGGAGGAGCAGAGATTCACCTGCAGCCCATGGAGGACCCCAGGCTGGGGCAGGTGGATGCCTGAATGAGGCTGTGGCCTATGGAGGGCCCGCTGGGACAGCCATTCTGGAGGGACTGCACTCCGTGGAAGAAATGACCCACAAAGGGTCATCCTTTCACAAAGGACTGTAGCCCGTGGGAGGGACTCCACCCTGGAGCAGGGGTGGAATGTGAGGAGTGCTTCCTCCAAGGAGGAACGAGCAGCAGGAAGCCACGTGTTATGAACTGACCACAACCCCCATTCCCTCTTCCCCCTTGTGCCTCTAGGGGGGAAGGTGGTAGAAATAATGTTAAGCCTGGGAAGGGGTGGGGATGGGGAGGTTATCTTGTTCTCTGTCTTGTTATCCTGCTTTGGTTTTAGTAATAAATGAATATTTTTCCCCAAGTCGAGTCTTTTTTGCCCATAACAGTAACTTTAAGGGTTTCTCTCTGTCCTTATCTCAAACCTCGAACCTTTTTTCTTATATTATCTCTCCCTGTTCTCTCGGAGGGTGAGGGGAGTGAGAGAAAGATTGTGTAGCTTGGTCCCAATTGGGGCTTGGTCCCGATTGGGGCTAAACTATGACAGATGGTCAGTAAGTGCTACCAAGAGAGGTAAAAAGACTTCTGAGAAGAGCAGGAAATGAATTTCAGTGATGGAAAGGAAGTTTCAGAAGGAGAAGAGGTGGACTATGTTAAGTAGTGCTTGAACAACTTGATAAACTTCAAGAACCTTGCAGAGGGTCTTGATTGAAGCACTGGGCAACCTTTAATCACAGAATCATAGAACCGTTAAGGTTGGAAAAGTCCTCCAAGATCAAGTCCAATCATCAACCTAACACCACGATGTCCACTAAACTATGTCCCTAAGTGCCACGTCTACACGTTCTTTGAACACCTTCAGGGATGGTAACGCTACCACTTCCTTGGGCAGCCTGCTCCAGTGCCTGACCACTCTTTCAGTAAAGAAATGTTTCCTAATATCCAATCTAAACCTCCCCTGCCACAACTTCAGGCCATTTCCTCTCATCCTATCACTAGTTCCTTGGGAGAAGAGACCAACACCCACCTCGCTACAACCTCCTTTCAGGTAGCTGTAGAGAGCAATGAGGTCTCCCCTCAGCCTCCTCTTCTCCAGACTAAACAATCCCAGTTCCCTCAGCCACTCCCTCAGCTGCTTCTCATAAGACTTGTTCTCCAGGCCCTTCACCAGCCTCATTGCCCTTCGCTGGACACGCTCCAGCAACTCAATGTCCATCTTGTAGTGAGGGGCCCAAAACTGCACACAGTATTCAAGGTGCGGCCTCACCAGTGCTGAGTACGGGGGCACAATCACTTCCCTACTCCTGCTGGCCACACTGTCCCTGATACAGGCCAGAATGCTATTGGTCTTTTTGGCCACCTGGGCACACTGCTGGCTCATGTTCAGCTGGCTGTCTACCAGCACCCCGAAGTCCCTTTCTGCCGGGCAGCTTTCCAGCCACTCTTCACCAAGCCTGTGGCGTTGCATGGGGTTGTTGTGACCCAAGTGCAGGACCTGGCACTTGGCGTTGTTGAACCTCATACAATTCACTCCAGCCCATCAATCCAACCTGTCCAGATCCCTCTACAGAGCCTTTCTACCCTTGAGCAGATTGACATTCCCACACAATTTGATGTCATCTGCAAATTACTGAGGGAGCTCTCAATCCCCTCAATTATCTACAGTGATGTGGACTTTAAGGTTACAAAATGCCCAGTGAGAGACAACCAGTTCCTTTTGTCCTGCAAGTTCTACCAGTACAGTTCTTGCCATCTTTTAAATCCCAGATGTGTGGGCTTTTCCATCCCAACCCTGAAGGGTCTGCGATTCTAACTACAACAATAACAATACAGCTTAGCGTTTGTCAAGGGAAAAAGCACAAAGGCTTTAAAAGAAAGGATTTTGGAAAACAGATGCTGGAAACAGCATGTAAGAGAAAATGTGCAAAATTTAGTATGTTTAGCTCCCGGGATCATAGAACCAGATTTGATCCCAGAAGGCATTGCTTGCAGCCTATTTTTGTTCTACTGGGTTTTGATCTCTGGAAGCTAATGGAAATTAAGTGGACTGTTTGCTTAGGAAAGTGTATGAGACATGGACTGGGGAAACTGTGCTCATGAAGTAGGTGACTGAAATATTCAGAGTCCGTAAGGTGCTTGAGTAAGAACCAGGTGCCAGTAAAAGACCTTCTCACACAGTACTAGGTCTCCCATAACCTGCCTCTGCTATCTTCTGGCTCTTGTCCTGTTCAGAACTGGTATGTAAGTAATTGAGTGCAGCTGTAGCTGTCATTTGGCTCTGGGCCTGGACAACAACAGAACAGTACACCTTCTCTGGGCCAGACCATGTTTCCTTGAGTTCTCTTTTCCCTATCCTCACTCTCATACTTTTAATTCCGTAGATTACCTATCCACTTGGCCAAAGATCAGTCTCGTGTCCAGGCAGCTGACGCAGATACCCAGACTGTTTCAACAGAAAATAGAAATGGTCATCATAGCTACCCCAGATAAATAAGCAAACTTTGCTCTAGGCTATCGTGGATCCCAGCTGACACATCCTCTGTCTACATCAGTTCTGGTGATGGTAGGTTCTGTCTGTGTGATGCCTTCTTAGTGTCACAGTAAGAATGGAGGAGGGAAGAGCTTGTAACTGCTGGATCCAGCACACTTTCTCCAGACTCTTCCATGACTGGTCCAGTACATAGAGGACAAAGACTTTGACAGAACCATCGGGAATCATGGGGACCATCAGATGCTGATGTCCCCCCTGTTACCTCTGGCAAGCAATTCTTTATGCTTCATGATGGCAGTCACCCATGTAATTTATGGGGTACACAAATATTTTTTCAACAGCGTGCATCTTTCCTATACAGCACAAAATGCTCCAAAATATTGAATGTATTAGGCAGAAAAAAAAAGGCCTCTATGGAAAATCCTATTATTCCAGGAAACATCTGGGTATACTCTCTACCTAGCCCAAGCTTAAGTATAGCTATATAACCGCTGAGACGTTAGCTGAAATGAGAATAGTAAGTGATGATAACTGGGCAGGAGGGATGCCAGTCCCAATCTTTTTTCCCCTGTCCATGTACTCATTCTGAGCTGGAAAATTCATCATTCTTGCTGTTTATGTATGTGTGTATCTACATTTTAAGTTTAATATGGTCTACTGTGCAACACTATTAAAATAAACTAATGAGGGCTGTTTGTGGAAAGAAACAGGTGCCGGTCTGTGATTCATAACTTCCCAGAGTTAAACAAGTGTAGTAAGAAGTCAAAGCCTCCAGATGTGACAGACACTGGATCCTGGACCGGGAAAGCTTATTTTGAGAGAGGAAGGGTTTAGGTAGCATAAGGCCAGTTCCCAGTCACTGACTGGAAGAGGAGGGACAGAATTGCCAGTAACGCTTGACTGATTTGTTGGCAAAATGCCTAGGAGCTGGCTGTATGCTTAGAAAATGATAAGAAAACAGAAATAGGTCTCAAAGGCCTTAAAAATGATCCAAAGTTTGTCCTCAGATGCTCCCTCTTTTCCTCAAAGAGGGGAGCAAAGAGGAGGCCCAAAATTCAAACTTCTGCATCTGACTACATTGCAGTCAGGCGGTTGCCAAGCTCTTCATAGTACTTGCAGGATGTCCTTCCAGCATCTGTGCAGCCATTATTATCCTCAGTCCATATTAACCCTTCTTCAGAGCCTTCACCTTAGTCAATCACAGCTGGTCCTTTTAGTCCTATACCAATAAATGAAACAAAGCCAGAGCCTCTCCCACAGCCCCGAACACAAAAGGTTTGGATGGCTGAAATATTCCCTCCTCTACAGGAGAAAAAGGATGGCCTTGTCTGCGGTTCCTGTGGGCTGGTCTCTGGCCATTGGTCTTTTCCAAACTTCTGGGAGAAGTTCAGCTGGCTCAGGCCACAACTGCACAAACGAGAGTGCTAACAGTTCAACAGCAGGGCTCTGCTATGCTATGATCCTGCAAAGGCAACATAATCTCAATGGGCAGCCATAATGCAGCGTACAGGAACTTTGCATGTGCTGGCAATAGGAGACCTGAAGAAGAGTCTCCCCCTAGAGCCCTAACAGCTGTTTTAGATCTATCCACCTTCATTCTGTCTTGCGATAAACACGATGGGATCTGGGATAATGCAAATGAGGCACAGATGACCATTATCTGGCTCAAATCCTGTCCCTGTCTCCATGATGATAACCATGGTGTTGTAGCTAACATTCAGTTATGTGACAATGGCAAAGTCTGAGGTGGTGGGCCAACACAGAGACACAACACATGGCAAGTTCACAGCTAGGTCCATGACTACAGATGGGAAACAAAGACAAAGGGAAATACAGGGCCCTGTGCCTGCATTTAAAAGATGCAAGGCTGCTTCCAAAGACAATGACTCTGGGCAAGCAGACAGAAACAGAGCAAGAATGGGCTGTGAGAAGGCTCACGGCCTATCTGCAGGAGGTTCACTAGCTGTGGGAGATCTGGCATGGTCAGACAGTCCTGACTTAGCATAAAGTTAGCTGGCACAAAGTTAGCTCATCAACATTTTTTGAGTACTATAAACTTACTTTGCTGGCTCAAGTGTAAGTTTATCAGCATTCTGCATCATGTAGTGGGAGTGTTCTTATTCCAGCGGAGTCTGGATTTAATCTACAGCCAAACCATAGGCATAGCCAGTGAGAGCTGTAACTGAACAAGAAAATGGATAAGTGCACTGATGGTAAAAATTCAGGAAAAAAAAAAGAAGTCATTACAGCATGGGAGAGCAAACTGGCAAATATAAGTGCTGAGCAGAGACATGAAAAGTATCCAAAATACCAAGTGATTATAGAGGCATGATGTTATACACAGCATATACAGTTCCTATGGATATCAAGTGCAAAACATGCTGTGACAAATGTTTTGCAAATGGCCCAGTGGAAGTTGAAATATACAGCCTTCACAGTAGGAAAGACAAGTAAAAAACACAGTGAACGAGCTTGTGACATGCTCCCTGTGATCCTTAATGTTCATGTCTCACACCAATAATTTCCTGCAGGCCAGAGAAACTTCAGTGTTGCTAATTTTACTGGAAGTCTCTCCTGCCTTCCTTCAGTGTCACATCTTTATTACTGGGTCATACAACTATCTGAATGCCACCTGAATCATCCCAAGGATATTCTGGAGACTAAAGTGTGTGAAAAATTGCCCCATTCCCCAGTTCATAGATTCACTTTTTCCTTTAGGTAAGCAACACCTTATTGTTATTAGAATGTCTTAGACGACACTTAAATGAAACCAGGTAAAGACAAGTAGAAATTACCATCACAGACAGACAATGCACTTACTAATGTTTATAAAGGTGTATCCAAAGAAATGAAAGAAAAACCAATTTAACCTACTCATACTGTGTTTATGTCAGAAAAGTCTCTGACCTATTCAGATGACTCCAGGTTCTGAGAAAATGTCAGTTCCAGCCCTTGCATACCTGTTGCAGATCACTTTGAGAGGCACCTTCAGAGGGTTCCCTACAGGAACTTCCATCAACTCCCAAATTTGGGTCTGCCCTGCAGGACTGATCTTCAGACGATCTCAGACTGCACCAGTATTTTTGCTGTGTGGAGAATGTTAAGCCTTGTAGACAAACTCCCTTTAAATTCCTACAGGGACTCAGACAAATCTTTCATCTTAATATTCATTCTGTTCCTTTCTTAATTATGAGATAGTTTGTTGGTGCTTGTCTGTTAAACAGAGGATGGTTTCATATTCTTGGACTATTAGACTAGTGGTAATCTGGAAAATAAAGCAGTCCATGCTTTCAACAGGGTAGAATTCTTCCCTATCTGGTGACTCACTGGCCTGTTTCAACATGAAATGTGTCTTACATTGAATCTGCTGTATCACTTTCTATGTTTTAGAAACAATACATACCATAAACATCTTATTAGTGTAAATGTATGTTGGCAGCTATTGGCTTGAATGAGACAGGATATCATGGTGATTGCCACAGGTACTTAGGTAAGATGGACGAAAGCAGAGAGACAGTGACAAAGCGCATCATACTATACTTTTTCAGTGAAGAAAGAACAAATAGAAATTTATGATCTCCACAGTTCTTTTGTACTGATGGACCTCTTTTCATATCTTAGGCAATTCCTCTACAAGTAGCCCTATTGTCACGACAAGTTCAGATCATCTGAGAAAAATGAATTTAGGAAATTTGTTTGGAAAATACTCTTGACTTCAAAGGAGTTGTAACCTATAGGCTTAAACTTGGTCATGTGACAGATGACAGTTGTATAGTAAGAGTTACTACCTTCCAAGTATTGAAACAATTCTGTTTTCATTTAGCAGCTTTTTTGAGGCAACTACAGGAAGGGAGTCTGGAATTTACTTACCTTTTGACAGACCTTGTCTGTTTAGAAATAGCACTTGCTAGAAGAGTGACCATGCAGTGGAGAAATAGTTAAGAATACATATGTATATGCCATACTATGACATATTATAATTACAATACAGAAAACAACGTGAAATTTGCTGTTGGCACAAGTCAATGAGCATGGAGCAGCATATTGCACAGGAAGAATAATGTAAACCCAAGGACTAGAGTAGTGGAAATGGGGTAAAGATCTATAATACAACGTGCAAGGATCAACAGCAATTTAACAAAAGTTGAAGACTGAAAGTTTCATTAAGGTGACTATTTCTGGATTTAGCCTGAAAAAAAATCAGTTAAGACCTTTCTTGAAAGAGTAAATTAAGATCTGGTCATACAGAAGACTATGCAGTACTGGTATCACTGATTCATGTCTTTAGTTGCTAGATGATAAGTAATTTGAGTTTTCAAATTGTTTGAAGCAGCAGTTTTTGGTGGTGGTTTTTTTTTCTAGATATAATGTTATCTTAAATAATAGTATTTTGGATGCTCTAATGGAGATGTATCAGATATTAGTGTTACAGTTCTTGTGATTTAAAGAGATAAGTAAGGGAAAGTTTGGAGAGAGCCATAATGTCTACTGCCAGACCAAGTAGCAGAGTTGGAAAAAGCAAGTAATTCTTCAGATAGACTGCTTTTCCTCACATATAAGAAATGGTTGTGTGGCTGAAAATTTGTGTATTTTCTATGCTGTATAAGTTTGTTTAAGAGCATATAGTTGAATAACTGAAAAATAAGCCAAAATAAAAGACTAAGCATAGGATATTAGATAAATTAATGAGTTTAAGGAAAGAAAGAGGAAACTATCAAGATAATAATAAAGACGACTTGTAGAAATGTTTGGGTTTTTTTCTGTACTTTCTTTAAGGGAAATTATACATTCTAAATATAAACCTGCAAACAAGCTTTGTTCATGGTTTAGTTTCATGTTACTACGTGTGAAAACATCCATGGTAAGATACATCTCTGTATAAGGTAACTTGTGCAAAGAGTTTATAATAATTCTTTGAAGACAAAAGTGTTTCAAATTAGGAAAGGGAATCAATAGTTATTAACTTCATTAGATAAATTTGATTAAAATTTCATTACATGAAAATAAAACAGTAAAAGGGGGAAACTAGGCACTAGAAAAATGATATTTATCCTTTCCTGTCATAGAAACAGCTATGAAAATCACCTGCTGTTGCAGGCCCCGATGAGCTAATAGATGAAACTTTTCACAATTATTTTGAATGTGATGTCAATCCTCAAGAGTACATTGATGTTTTCCTCATTAAATTGCCTCACAAATAGCACCAAATTTAATTTAATTATTGGCAGGTTTATTGACACAAGCATCAAATGACTTTGTCAACATGAATTGGCTGGTCCAAACATTCCCAACCTGTCTTTTTCCCTAAGTGTAAATCAGACACAATTTATCTTGTGTCTAAGCTTTATAGCGTCAGAGAAAAATGACAGGAACCATGATACAATAATAGGCAGATGGCAACTGTACAGTTGCAGTGTTTTAGCCCATTTTGAATTCCTGGCTACAAAGGCCATTGAGATGGAGGCCAGCGACAGGCCTGCATGCTTCCACAGGACCATGCTAGGTGTGACATGCTCACCATGCTGCATTGACTTGTAGACGATCAGTGTTAACACCTGGGAGAATGACAGTATCTGCTTGTTGCCACCAAGGAATTTAAAATCACAAGTGAATTTACTGGGAGACTGGGAAGGATAAGCTGTGTGCAGACGTGCTCTGGTAGCACCCTGACCACCACTCATGACTGTTGGATAGGCTAAGGTGCACTCTGTATGCCTCCTCCAGTCAACATTGCAACTGCTTCCAGACCAATAAAGACATATAAACACCCCTATGACAATACAATTACTATTTAATCTTCGTGGCTTAAAACACCTGTAGATGTACAATGAAACTAAAACTGGATTTAATAGCCTTGGGTTTGCAATGCCTCTGGATAAAGCCAGTGGCATCTTAGTCAACTTGTGGTATGAGAAAAAGTGGAAAACAAAACTCAAGCAATGTCCAGGGCTGAATGAATGCCACCACCCTTTCCTGTAACTTATTAAGTGCTGTCATCTCTGACTACCTATCCTTTCTGCTTAAGTTCCACAGGGAGGATCTTGGGAAATGTTCCTTGTGAAGAAACTGGCACCTAGGTTTTGTAGTATCCCTATTCCGAGCTGTTGCTGAGCTAGGTAGGTGAGCTGCAAATGCAGCTATAACACTATTTAAAATCAGTAATCTGTACTGATTAGTGAGAAGCGCGTATCTTCTAATGACACACTGATTATTATTTGATTCCCAGCTTGCTTGGTGTTTACTAACGCAAAAAAACCCTGCCTATGACTACAGTCTTGAGATAAAAAGAAAAGTTATTCCCTTAAAAGTGTGCACTACCACAGAATAAATAAGATTTTAAAATTATTTTTACTATTTGTCATCCTGACTTGCCAATGCATTAATTTTTGGCATACATTGTCCTCACTTGAGTTAAATTACTGTAAACTGAGGTCATACAGCAGAAAGACAGGTCCTTTGTTTTCAGAATTCAGGTAGTAGCATATCACTACTAATATTATGGTGGTTATATGCACACATACATGTACATTTATACATTCATAATTACAATGTGTACACAAAATCATGGCTTATTGTATTTAACTTCCTTCTGTACTTGAACTTGTCTGAAATCATAATAGGTCCTCCTGTGCAATAAAAGCTCTATGCATCCCTTCGCAGAGAGTGCTATATTTAAAGATTTTTAAATACATTTTTTTGCAGGAATATTGCTAGCTAGTATGTTTTCCTAATGTTTTTCAAAATAATGGAAAATTAGTTCATTCTGAAGACTTCATAATAGCTACTTTTCCACCAGGAAATTTGCTCTTTGTTCCTTTGACTTTCCTGAAAGAAATGAAGGCACAAAGCCATACATTATGCCCAGATTTCTAAACTGTTTAAATTTCTAAGCTTTAAATTACCAAAAAGCCATTTGATCCCTCTATATTTCAAACACTTATAATTAGAGAGATTTATATTTACATCTGGCACTCTGACAGAGTTGTAACTAGCCTCTTTTGGATGCCATTGCTTAGACCCTATCACATCTGACACTGCACTGGTAATGTAGAGGACTTGGAAAGTGCTATTAGTGAACCATACTCCAGAGACAGACGGTTATAAATGGTACTTAGTATCAGAGTTAAGAAAA
Source organism: Tetrax tetrax (assembly GCA_009806455.1). Taxonomy (NCBI): domain Eukaryota; kingdom Metazoa; phylum Chordata; class Aves; order Otidiformes; family Otididae; genus Tetrax; species Tetrax tetrax. The sequence continues at coordinate 414,735 of WHYT01014718.1, read as the reverse complement.
TACTTGTGTTATGTACTTAACAGATTTCCTGGGATTGTGTGGAAAGGAAAGCTATACCTCTGTTGCAGAAAGAAGGCATTAAATAATGTTTTCCATTAGGAAAGGTCTATTTTGTGTGTATAGTTCCCACATTGCATGTCAGAGCAGAGTTTGAAACACACTTGAGATCTTTTTGCATTCTCACAATGCAAAATATGCAAGGTAATAATTTTAATTCAAATATACCCACATGGTTATCTGCTTTTACTGGAGATTTAAACTCATAAAATGACACTTAATATTAGCTTCAGCTTAATATAGCTTCAGCTGGGAATATCAGGAATCAGACCTCCCCAAATCTTGTGGTGCAACTGTGTGTTTCTTGAACTGCATTTGGGCAGGGGAGAAGAGGCTGTGGTCAGGTGTTGCTCACAGTACACCTGCTTTGGCAGGCTCTGACGGCATCCTTTACAGTAATAACAATAACAAGTGATCCTTCAGTCTTCCCCCTCTAATATGGGAAGATAAAATAGGAAAAATTATTACAACAAGTTTCTTATCTAGGGTTCTCTATAGGGAACAGCTATGCAGTGCTCACCAGAGTGCAGAGTAACCTTCACATAGCTTACGAAGATAGAGAGTTTTCCATGTACACCTGAAGCACACGGAGCACTTGGTTCACTCTGAAACCCAGGTGGAAGCAGCTGGGTATTAGCATGAAAATAATTTAATGGTAGGGAAAGAAGCAAAGGTTCTTGTTCTTCTGAAGAGAACAGCCAATTAAAAAAAAAAAAAAACCTCTGATTTTTTTTAAGGTAATTTGACTAAATGAAAAAAG
>WHYT01014718.1:383254-410534 GCA_009806455.1 Tetrax tetrax | reverse complement strand
TAGAATTCTTTTTTTTTTTTTTTTCAGTTGGCATTGGTCCGGAGCTACAGAAAAGCATCTCTGGAAGATTGTCACTTTTTGTGATAGAGTATAGGGACCCTGGAAAAAAAGTAATATTTCTGGAGTAATCTGAAGTCAGGCTGCAGTAACTTTTCTGTTTTCTTAAAGCTGTTTCGAAAGACTGCAGGAATATGCATGGGAGTGACTCTACCAGTCAAGAACTGAATTGAAGAGGAGCCTAAGAGGGCTGAAGAAGGACATATCAAAGACTCCCTGATACAATTGGAACAAGGTGTTATCTTGTGTACTTGAAATTTCTGTGTGACAGTCAAACTACTGATTGGAGTAAATATTTATTAGCTTCCTCGCTTTTGACTATTTAATAAACAGTAACTGATACTGCAATAAATGATCTAAGAAGAATGAGCTCTTCAGGTTATACTATTTATCCAAATGAATCGTCCAAGAGCTGTACAAATGAAGATGGTGAGTGGAAAAAACACTTCTTTGTTCTGGAGATAAAAGCAATATTGCAGGCAAGAAGAAGTTGCTCTGTTTCTAACAAATGCTTCATTCTGATGCCCTTCATCTTGATGGTTTTCAGTTGCTGTAGGCCGAGGAAGGTAGCTGTAAAACTGTGTTACATAAATTCTGAAGATGTTTACTCCACAAAATTTTGAATATGAAAAGGAAATTTTAAAGAGTAAGATGAATGGGCTGTCAGTCTGAAAGAACCAGGAAAGCTAAATTTAAAAGTTGGACACAGTTGTGCAAGACAGTGTTATGCCAAAAACTGTAATATTAGCACTGAAAGGAGAGCCACAGGCAGCAGAGGGTAAGGTGGTAAACTTCAGCCTTATGATAGTGAACTTATCCCCGCTAAGGGAGTTTGTGAACTAAATTCATAGGGAAACAACCTACTGGAAAGGATTCAATTCGTAATTGGACTAGAGGAAAATGTATCCATTATAGGATTAAAAAGAGGTCACGCTATGGTGCTGCTGAGTTGGTGCTCTCACTATTCTGTCCTGGGTCCATCTGGTCTCTTAGGACATCCTCAGAGGCTGGGATAGGACAGAGGTGGACAACTCTGCTTTTCACTCGTATAGGATGGTTCTTCTTTACCTGTGGTTGAGGCTGAATGAAGAAGGAGACAGGATTTGTGTGCATGTGTGTGTGGGGGGCAGCTGGGATAGCACCTTCCCAATCTCTGCTGGTTCAAGATGGTTTATCTCTCAGTGTAAGCTACCTCCTTAGAGTGGGTAGGGAACGAGAACCTAAAAGCATATAAAGAGCCTTAATGTGAACTTTGATGATTATCACACTATAGGTTTTTTGTGTCTTTGTTGTCATATAATCTAATACAAGTAAATATGTAAACAGCAGATACTCTTTGTGATTACTTTTCCTTTTTTAACAGCATTTAAATCATGAAAGCTGCCTCATCCCAGTAAATCCACACTGGATTTTAAATTGCTTGTGGCATCAAGAATGTGCTAAGTCTTCTCTTTATTCATGCTGATACAGTACTTCTGGTCCTTAAAACTGTATTCATGCCTGAAACTACTGCACAGACAAGTTCAATGCTACAAACCTCCTGAGTCTTATTTGGAGTTCTAGAGCAGCACCTGACTTCAGAAGGATGGAAATTGAAACTGTGCTTTTCTATGCACAAATTTAAAAACAAAAACCCCTTATGTTTCTTTTACTTCAAACTTGTTGTGACCTGTCTGTTTCAAGACCAAAAGCCTTTGAGCAAAGTATAGTCACTTACTGGTGTGGAGAGAGAAGCTGAGTGTAGCTATTATCTCCTGCTGAAGTTGCTGCTGTGGTTTATGTCTGCCATTAGCTACACGGTAATAACAAAGATTGTTTCTGAAAATATGTTATGTATTCTAAATATTGCTATTTTGTTTATTAGAGAGTTTATTGTTTTCTTCTAATAAGGAACATTTATAAGTGAGGAAAAAGCCTCCCAACTATTTACTTTCTTGAGGCCCCAGCAGAAACGGCTGAGGGTCATCATTGCTGCTACAATTGTAGAGTGGCCAGAAGATCATAATAGTGTGTCACAAGAAAATGTTTTTAGTGAGATATTAGGCAGAGGTCTGGTGTATTTCTAAACTATATGTCAGGCTCTGAAAGTTTTCAACTGACTTGTCTCTAGGTTTAGTAAAGTAAAAATCTCTGTGGTAAAGGGTTATCACAACTGTAGCGAGGCTGTATAACTCAGAGGAGAAATACTGAGCACTTATATGTAGACCTCAAAGAGCTTTTAATCACTGGATGCTTAACTAATTTGCAGGAGATATCTTAGCTAACAATTATAGCCTCCCTTTAATTCCCAGAGTATTTGTGGACACACTGTAATTCTCTGAAACTGTTCAGTCACTCAAAGCTCTTACAGAAGTATCTCTTTAAGGAATACTTTCCAACTGTCACATTTCACACATTTTATTTTTATATATGTAAGTCTGCATATGTATGCGTATATGTTAATACGTATTTATATATGCATAAACCACACACAAGAAAATATATGTACATGTATATATATACATGTATCACCAGATCACATAGCAGTAACTTCTCAGACTAAATGTGTTTGAAAGTTTGTAATTAGAGAAGGCAGTTTTGATATTTGTCTTCGGATGTTTTTAAAAATACAAATGGTACTTACTTCCCTTCCTTTCAAATAAATAAATTTCTATGTTGATCCAGGTGTTCACTTCTACCTTCCGAGTAGAGAAACCAAACAACCAAAGCAACTACATCTGCATGCAAATAAGCAAAGCTCTTTTTCAAGTAATTAATCATGCATTATACAAAATGCCCCTGGTTTAAACATATAGGTGGCATTTAAAGTGAAATTATTGCTCAATTTTTTTAATCAAGTAGTTTCTCAGGGCTACACTATAAATTAATAGAGTTATTTCAAGTAAGTATTTTTGTCTGCGGTCTTCTGCCAGAATGCTACATGTAAACATTATAACTGTTAGAAAAGCACATGGAAATTGGAAAATTTATAATTAGATCTTCAAACACTTAACATCTTATTTTCTTTATTTAGAAGCAAATTTATAGAGAGTTTAAATACTTATAATTTTGTTTTCCTATAAATATTTTTCATACAGGACTATTAAAGAGTCAACTATTAAAGTATGCTAGTATGTTAAAAATATTACCAATGTTTAATGTAGTCTGACCATCATAAATAAATAAATAGGAAGATTTAATGTGAAATGCAAGTAGTAAATCTATATATTGGTGCTTTGCAAGGCTCACAGTTAATGAGAAGGAGATACATTTTTAAAACCTCTCTATAATTTCTTTTGTTGGGACAACACTGCAACCTGAGTGAATCCATTCTTGCATTGTCATGTATAATAGAGCTATTTGACACAACATAAACATTTGACGATCTAGAAACATGGATTCAAGAAACCATATAAAAAATTATGTGGAGTAGAAAAAATATGTTATAAATAATTCCAGTTTTCAGTTTTTCTTTCTGTATTTCAGATTTATGGGGTTTTTTAACAGTTTTCATTATTTCTTGGAGTTTTAAAATAAGCTTGTTCATGTTTCTCACCACGATGGGCTGTGCTGTTTCAGGCTGCCAGAAGTAAACACACTGGGGAAATGTAAATGATAACTACCTCCTTTTTCTCCTTCTCAGACTCTCTGTATAGGGTGACAATCACTAAAGTAGAGCAAATGCACAGAATGAAGTGTCAGGAAAGCTGCAGCCCGCAGTGTGTCCTCTCAGTAGTTCTTCACACTCCTTCCACCTTTCTTCCAATTGTTGTACAATTTTTAAAGTTTCCCAACTCATTACAATGTCTGTTCCCATTATAGTATGCTGATGTCTTCTTGGTATAGTTTAAGATATTTCAAAACATTATCTTTCTAACGTCTTTGCCCTGCAATAGTTGATAGAACTCTTGATTTCAAACCCTACACGTTACACTAAGTGGTATTAAAGGGAGATGAGGAGGGATTTAAGCCCCTTTAGTGCTGCCTCTCCTTTCCACTAGCAAGTTGTTTTCTCTTTGCTCTTCTAAATTACTTCTAGAACTTTGAAATCACTTATGTCTGAGTTTGCAGGTGAGATGGCAGTCCTTTTCCCTGTCTTACTGGGAAAGGGAAAGTCTCTAGATTTTACTAAACTATGGAGTGAACAAGTGGGGAGAAAGTGATTAAAGAACTTCTAAAGTCTTTTCAGAAGTAAAATGCATGGGAAGGCACTTACAATTGCTTTTAACAGGATCGCATGTAATTCAAATTGAGAATGTATGAAACATTGGGATAAATGATAAAAAAAAAATATGCAAAAATAGAAAAAAATAGAACACCCCCCCCCTTTTTTTTTTTTCCCAGGAACTAACTAATACTGTCTGGTATTGAGGAAAAGGCTGGATTACTTAATCTTTGAAAAAATATGTCCAGGAGTCTCTTCAGTAATGCCATTTCTTCAGCAAAAGAAATGATAAGTGGATCTTACATGGATCCTAGGTCCTGCTCCCCTACACTAGTAAGAAACAGCTATTTCAGTTCTTGGAATGCTTTGCATAATGAACATATTGGCATAGATTGATTCATAATCATGACCTTCAGTCAAGTACTTGTTTAATAGTTTTCTTGTGTGTGTGAAGTTTTTAGTGGTGCAAATTTACATCGGCACTAGCACAGTTATTTACTCAGGCATATCAGTTAGTTTCAAAGCTACCAGATCATAAATATGCAAATGTAGTTCACCTCATTTCTGCCTTTGCCCTCGGTGACTATTTTTGTTGCATTTATCACCCAATATGAAATATAAACCACTGGAATTAAAGGACTTCAGCATTTTTATGCAAGCTGCAAGGATAAAGAAGTCACAGCAGAATCCTTACAAATGTGCATGAATGCTGCCTTTCTAAAATTGTCAAGATGTTAAGAATTCTCACCAGCTTTTCTGTTGTTGTTCAATCTCTTTAAGCCATTCCAAAGGAATCGGACCATTTGTTCTTGTTTTCAAACATCCCACACTTTGTATCTCTTTCCTTATGACCCATGTCAGTGTACAGCAATGCAGAGCTGGAGCTTGAGATCTTTCTTTCTTTCTTTAGGAAGCAGATAACTGCGTGTGTGTGTTTTGTTTGTCATACACCACAGTAACAGGGGTTGCGAGTTTTGAACACAGTGAGATACTAACGCCCCTACATACAGTTTAATATTACACAGAGGTCAGTGTTATATGTAAAGGGGAGAATGACATTTCTCCAAGGACAGATAATATTATTTATAACAGAGTTCTTGCACTTTTCAGTGATAGTATCAATTGTTTGCAGCTGACTGAAACAAGAAGTTGAGTTGGTCTGATAAGAGATTGAGGCTTCAGTCCAAGCCCAGCTTCTTTTACCAAGGCTGCAGTAGAGTGAGTTGTAAGAGTGTGTAGCCAGGGAGTTGCTGAAAAAGTAGTAAAAGTACTTGTAAATAAAAACTTGGTTCTGTGGCAAAATTTTCATTACTGTTAATAATTTCAAGATTTCACTCCTACTATGAGGACATTTGAACAGGGTGGTTTTAAAATAAAAGCCTTTGCTAAAGCCAGAAATATGACATTGCCTGAACTTAGTGAAGGGTTTAATTTTATTTTTGTTTATGTAGATTATGTCTGTTAAGATGGCCTCTAATGGTGAAATAAAATTCTAGCATAACGATTATGTTGTTCTTTTAGACAATTTTCTGCTATGAATATTGTGGAGAGAACAGTAGCAGAAATACTTTTGATAATGAAACATGCAGTAGCGTGGAAACAACAGATTTCAAAGAGGGAAGCCTTCCCATTATAGAATTTCATAATTAAAAGCCCAATCTATGGTATTTCTTAGTTGTCAGTTACACATAGATTGACAGAAATGTCAAAGAGCTGGAAGCCAATGTGTGGGTTCCAGTGGTAACCTGAATATAAATCTCTACCCCTTTTTTACCTTTGTTAAGGTAATGACAGAAAATTAGAGGAAAGATGCAGAAAAAAAAAAAAAAAAAAAAAGAAGAGGATTCATTTCTTATGTATGTTGCAGGACATAAAAAGGACATGTTTTTACTAATGATCTACCAGTGATACCTGCTGATATGCAGAAATGGGCCTCGCGGAACTCAGGACACACTTATGGCCGTGGTTTACCGGAGGGCAACCACTGAATCATATCTCTGCCCTGCACCCGGGCTGCCCTGCGCTCGTGGTCTCTCATTCGCTGTCCTCACGGAACCCCAAAAGCAGCTGCTTTTACAAGCAGTGGCAGTGGCGATGCTGCCCGCAGGAACTACGGATTGTATCAAACACGATCCCTAAAACTTAATTTTTTTTTTTTATTACTTTTGTTTAAAAAGTGCGGTTTTTTTTCCCTCACCACTGATGCTCATTTTCCACTTCGTTCGCCGCCGGTCTATCCAGGCGCGCGTTCGCTCCTTGCAGAGGCAGGAGCGGATTTTCCCTTTTCCCGCTCCGTTTCTCCCGCTTCCCCCCCGCCCCCGGGCGCGCTGCGCAGGGCGGCCAGCAGGGGGCGGCCAGGCACCGCGGCGCAGCACCGCGCGGGACGGGGCGGGGGCGGGGGCGCGGCGGCGCCGCTTGGTCCGGCTGCGGCGGGGGCTCGTTGGGTGCCGCGGCCGTGGCCGCATCGATGGGCGCGGGGTCGATTAATAACAGGAGTTAACGAAAAATCTGTCTCCAGAAGCGTGTCAGCAGCCGACCAGTAGAGGAAACTGCCTACCCGGTGGGAAAGTGCTGTTTTGTCCCTGTCCTTCTAGTATTGCTCAAGCAAACAAACAAACAAACACACAAACAGCCAGCAACCTTTTGGGTTAAAAATATAACCAGAAAAATAAATCATTTTCCAGCATTTAAAACGTATTCAAATATATAGCAAAAAGGTACTGATCATCCTAATGACAGCACTGCTGAGGTCAAGATTCCTTCTGACCGCCTGATCTTTGCTACGCTGCAGGGATCGGGGCTTCCTTGGCTTTGAAACGTCCTCAGAAGGCCTGTGTTGTTCAGTGCATGAGAACTGAAACTCTCTAATGTTTTTTTTTTAAGTATTCCCTCCTGCAATCCTGAATATTCTAAGGGGGATTTAATTTTGAGTTATTTCTTCAAGACCAAATATAAATAGGCCTCTTGCATCTGTTAAATCTTACACGAACAGGAAATATATTGCATGAGTAACGCATTCAGTTTTGTGTCTGCTTAAATGCACATCACCTACCTTTATTTTTTGCAACACAACCAGTGATTTTTCAAATTGGTAGCAGGATGTGTATAGTAGGTAAAAACAGGCTCACAGATAGGTGGTTCTTGCCCTTTGCTTTTGTTAGTACAACAGCAAAATCTTTCTCATTAAGCCAGATCCGTGCCTAAGTGCAGAGAACTAGGATGGAGCTGAAGTGCTGAACAATGGACTGCAGTGTTCTGTTATTGGACTTCTCTTTTTGTATAGATTCCAACAATGATTTTCACATAATAATCAATTTAGCACGTATCTTTTGCGTTTTATTGCTTGGAAAAGCATTAAGATATATGCTACAGAGACCCAGATGCTACAGAGAGTGCATATGCTTTGTTTCTTGGCCCAGCTACCCGTGACCATCATATTCTCACCAAGTTCCCTTCTTCCCTTTTTGAAAAAGAAGCTTGGGAGTGTTTTAACATTACTTAGATTTTATTTACTCTGAAGTTCAGCTGCACATAGGTGTGCTGATAGTACACAGGCAGCATACTTCCAGTTACCCTCTTCTCCACTTATAAATCCCCCATCAGTGGGAGATTTAGACATGGATGGTATTCCAACTTCCCAGTAGCTTCTTGACCTCCAATTTCACCTCTCTAACACTGAGATTTTTTCTTCGCTAACCTGAGAGAGTATTTTTAAAGTGATACAGCTCATTTGAGATGCAGATTATGTATATGCAAACGTATTAGTTGAATATAATTGCTTATTTATGAACCTTTGCAAAACCTGGTTATACTTCCTTTCTCTTATTTGCTTCTTCCTCCTCATAGGTTGCTCATCACATTGCTTCAGATTGTTGTCTAGACTGGAGAATCCTAATACTCTTATCTCCTGTCTTTGGCAAGTATAGGTAGCATTTCTACAGGGCATTGGACAAACAGGTAGATTTAAAAACATAAGAAAAGGAGTGCATGCATGCATTTACCTTGCTTAAATACTAGGCAAAGAAATGTGCCTTCCATTGGGAATGATAAGCTTGTGAAGGTACTTCACTTCCACAGTCCTTGACTGAACTAGAAAACAAGCAACCAACCAACATCTTTCCTTGAAAAGATGACCTTTATTCTTTTGAGCTCCCTTGCACTGGGTGATGTTTATCAGCCACGAGATTTAGAAGATCTGTTAGATTTCTTGGGCAAAGTTTGTACAACACACTAGTCAAATGGAACAAGATCTTGAACATGGCATGAAAATTTGTCAGTGTGCAGAGGAAGATCAGATTACTTGAAGCAGCCAATGTTGCCAAGGCATTCTACAGCATGTACAGAATAGAATCATAGAATAGTTTGGGTTGGAAGGGACCTTTAAAGGTCATCTAGTCCAACCCCCTGCAAGGAGCAGGGACATCTCCAACCAGATCAGGTTGCTCAGAGCCCTGTCCAACCTGGTCTTGAATGTTTGCAGGGATGGGGCATCCACCACCTCTCTGGGCAACCTGTTGCAGTGTTCCACCACCCTCATTGTAAAAAAAAAATTCTGCCTGAATCAGCTTCCTTCTATTTTGAAACCATTACCCCTCATCCTGTCACAACAGGCCCTGCTAAAGAGTTTCTCCCTCTCTTTCTTATAAGCCACCTTTACGTATCGGAAGAGAGCTATGAGCTTCAAACTTCCTGCTGAAGGACCTTGCATCCTATGGCTTGGCTGAAAAGTTTCTAAGAGCATAACAGCAGCTATCTGGATACTATATGGTTGTCTTTCTGTAATTTGTGTGAATTACAGTCTGAATTGAGTCTTTTATGTGTCAACAAAGGAGAATGCACTGTGCAGCTGAACTCTTCCCATCAGTACTGATCTGTCTTCCTACTGGGTTCAACTATTTGTTTTGTCTAATCTCTGATGTAAAAGTGATATCACTTGACATCCTTTGATGATATTGCTGGTTGAATGAATCAATCGTGTAGTAACTGAAAAGAGATTATAAAAAGGATTAGAGGAAAAATTGTTTCTTTTTAAGAGTTTATAAGTAGTCTATAAGTGAATAGACCTAGTGGTGGAGATGTTGTTTCCTGCCTCCTCTAATGGGATGCATTCTCCTAAAAAACAACTCACATTAGGTTAGCTGCGTGTTTGGCAGTTAAGGACTTCTGCTTCTTCTCAAGGGAGACATCAGTAGTGCATGTCATCAGTATCTAGTGCTAAATAGAAGCCCAAGACAATAAGGAGGGATAATTAGATTATTTCCAATGATTGATGATACTGATGGCAACACTCCTCATTGGTATAGTCTTACCAATCAACCTCAAGTCTTACAAACCAGCCTCAGTCTTGATACTGACAGGTCAGCTCTACTTGCTAGGTGAGTTGATTTCCCTTTATCTGGATTCTCTAGGGGTCTATTGTGGATAAGATGTATGATACTGAATAGTGATTGATACTGGAATGATGTAGCCAGGATTGATCTTGATGATGTCAACCAAACAATAGTGTATTTGGTGGAGGGATGGAAGAGGAAATGCCCTATCTGAATGACTCTCTGCCTGTTTTGGTAATACTAAGATAATTACTGTTTGTTACTCTCTCTCATGGACCAGCAAGAATTTGGGTAATTAAACAGGTCAAGGCATTGTTACACTTGAAGAAAAGCAATGGAACCACCTTTACCTACCCTTCTAGTGCTACTACTCATCGCTGTACCTATTCCATAATTTTTCAATGCAAACCATTTTCAAATTCCCCAAACAAATCCTCTAGCAGATCAAGCATACAAAAAGTCTTGAGCACAGGGACTTCTCAAATCAAAGATTCGGCTTCCATTGGTGCCTCCTAAACTCAGCACCCTGTCTCCATGACAGAACCCAAGTGAGAACATACTACTGTGCTTCTTCAGGTTTTGGATTCCACCTGTCTTCTGAGGTCCTGCATTTTGAACAGTGATATACTTCATAGGACCTAATTCTGGTGGGGTGAAGGGTGAGTGATGTGATAGAAAGATACATTGGGAAAGGCTAAGGAAAAAAAGTTTAAACACTGAAAGTGTAGCAGAAGCAGAGAGAAAGGGACAATCTTAAGGAACAGTTTAATGGAAAATAGTAACTATGCTGATGTTCTACTTCCTTCACATTTTATTAATGCAGTGATTGCTTTGTTTTACAGCATTTAATATCACTTCTGCACTGTGTTACATTTACTCATGTTCCCATTCAAGTTTTCAGGAGTTTGCCTTTGCCTTTGAAAAAAAAAAAGCTCACCTCTCATAGGTGGTGTGAAAACAGTACAGCAGAATGCAGTTTTCAAAACATAAATTGTTGATGGTGCCTGCTACAGAAATTTTGTTTCACTCTCTTCTTTAGATCTAGTACTGGTGAAATTGTGGAATGGCAATATGTTTTTTTCCTCTCATGTACAGCACCGAGTGGAACAAGTGGCACCAGTTACCTCCTAATGCTTGTAGCTCACACATTGACAGGCCCTGATAACACATAAATAGTGTGTACAATTTATTTCAAAAAGCCACATCAGCAATATGGTAACAACATACTAACCACGTTACAACTTCCCCACCATTGCCCAGTCCCCGTAGACCCTTTCTGTCTGTTTCTATTATACTGGACAAAGCCTGCCACCTTCCCTGCTTCCTACAACAGAAAGTGCCTTCCGATGTACAGCCTTGCTTTGCTCCCAGCTACCTTCCGGTGGATTTCAGGAACTGTGAGTTTATGCTTACTTATTGGCTATGACAGAATTTAGAGTGATGGTTCCATGTTTGTCAAAACATGTATTTAAAAACAGAGAACTTGCAGAAGCAGACCGACTAAGGGTGGAGAAAGCAGAGCCACATCAGATGTCACTGCACTCTGCACTTCATCCCTTCAGGATCATCTGCCAAAGCCTCATCACTGTGTTTGGCCTTGTCATGTTACTGCTGCTTTTTTACAGTTCCCAGTTCTGACATGAATACATAGTTGAGAGGACTTATGTCACTGTACAATTCCTCAATAATTCCAGCCACATGGAGTGGTCCCATCCACTTATATAGTGTCATATGGGGTGGGTAATGAAGGGAACTTGAGTTCATGGCACTTTGGACATGGATATGTGTGCAGCTAGGGTATATGAAAAAGCAGAGTCCAGGATACTTCTTTCATACACTTCAGAATCTAAGGAGAAAGATTATATCATGCAACAAAACTCCTCAGAGCTTGGCTTGCTTAGATCCAGATTATATCTTCAAAACTGTGCTTAGAATTTTGATAGTTAAATTTGTGTTCATTTTGCCACTTGTTTTAAAATAATGTTTTTCTATATAAAAAAAAAATATTAGCTAGAATGTAATTTTTATAAATTACAATAACAGTGTATTATAAATGACTGCAAATAACTGCCTGAGTACATGACATTAAATAAACATGTGAGTTTTATACCTCTTATAAAAGAGATGTAAAGTACTTTACTAACAGTAATGCTCAGATACAGACCTATTTAGTCTCCTGCTTTCTGTGTTTTTTATGTTTCATGCTCTCCCATTCCAGTACTTACAGCTTAACAGAACTCAGTGCCACAAGCTTGGGTCTTGCTCTGGATCTAGCTGGGCAAGCACGGACTGTTCTGTGGGCATCTGCTGAGCAAAATCCCCAAGCAGGAGAGGGACTCTGGGCCTTTTAGAAGGAAGAATGTGCATTTTCACAATTATATCCCTCTAAATCTTCATCATTATACCAAGATTACCCTCACCTGATCCAAAGGATGGGGTTTAATTGTTGCATAGGAAACATGTGGAGAGAGTTGCGGTTAAAAAAGACTTTATCTGCACATTCTGAATTAGAAAATTACATCAAGAATGCTAAACACTTTGATAAGTGTTTTTGACTTTCTTTTTTTTTCATTTTTTTATACAACATCACAATGGCAGAGGATAAAACCTTAAACTACCAAGAGTGATCCCTTCCCATGTCACGAGCCCAACACTTTCCCTAAGAGCCAAGGTTAATATTTATCTATGCCCCATGGTGGTAATTTTGAAGGTGTTGATTTTGGGGATTAATTGCTGCTTTAAACGGGTAGTTAACAGTTTAAACAACATTTTTATTGGCATGCAGTAGTTAAATGCCTACTAGTCTGCTGATGGGTTTGTGATGATCAAAGTGAATTAAGAGTCCGTCTTTGAGTTACGCACTGGGTTATTTGAATACCCTGGGCTAATAGATGTGAGATGTGTAGTAACTGGTGTAGACTGAGAAGAAAATGTTCATATTTAAATATGGTACTTGACTTAAATATTGTGTAGACTGTTTTCTGTTCTATTTACATGTGGAAATGAAGTGCTCAGGCTACTGGTGCTCCAGTGACCAGGTGCCTGAGCACACATGCTCCCGAGGACACAGTACAGGCTCTGGTGCTCATATTTCAGCAATAGTGTTCCACAGGATACAGTACCATGCTTGGAAGAAGTATTGCCAGGGTGTCACAGGTCCTACACTGCACTGTGTTCACAGAAGTGGCTGAAGAATTGGCTGCAAAATTCATTAACTTCATTAACTGCTTGGATTCAGTTGATATAGTTTTTATACGACCACTGGCATTAGAGGAAACCAAGGATATTTGTAATCCCATTAATTGCATCTGTTTTTACTGTTTGGTGATTAGGCATTATGAGATCTTGAGTGTGATCCGATGCCTCATATTTTGGCTGCCTGCTATAGGTGCCTATCTCAAACAGTGTGCCTATTCCTGCTCTCCACAGGGAACCACAACCTGGCAGTGTAAACAGCTCCACTGAAGTGAGTTCTACATGCCTGTTTGGGCATCTGTACCAGAGCAGGTTGTACAAACATGCCAGAGGCAATTTCCACAGAGAAGGTAGTTTGTCTTCACTACAACTGCAGTGCAACGTGGAGACGTCTGAGCTATGGGGCTAGTTATAACTATGGAGCACAGAGCCTAATCCTTGACACGTAGGCCTTGGGCATAGGCTAGTCCCAAGGACATTAATTCCTACCTATGTTTTCCAGCCCTGTTAGAAAATACTGTCTCTGACTACTAATAATGACTTGGTTCTAGCAGGCCAATTAATCAAGGTCAACTTGTGATAAATGTTTCTCTCATATAAAATTATGACAGCTTGCTAAGTATAGGATAAGTGCATCCTATACTTCATCCGAGAAGTGGGACACGTGGATGTAGTGAGGCTATTTAGCACAACACAGCTGGCGTGTCTCACTGCTCTGATGCCACAGGGCGCTGCTCACAAACCATAGCTAGCCTCTTGCCTCACTGCTATTTATTTGTGTTGTCTGACTTTTTGTTTCCTAATTAAAAGTGTCACGTACAGTTGTGAAGAATCTGATTGGCCTCTTAAAATAATTTTGACAGGTTAAATGAGGTTTCTAATTAGTTAACCACAAATTTTGGTATTATGGGGAAGCTGCCACAGAAAGTGAAGCCTCTGCCTCGTACCCATAGGTGGAATGTGAAACCAGAAGCTGTTTTCAAAAATAAATAATAGGTGTGGGGAGCAAAGTACACTGTAAAAATAAAAGAGATATTTTATTTATAAGCCGCCTTCTTAAATAAGAAATAGTTGCAATTCTTAATTCCAGACTGTCTCTCTGTGCCTCTCCCTTTCAATGGCTGGACTGCTGTTCGCTTACCTCTGATATCTCAGATCCCTGGCGGCTGATTCCTGCCTTTTTCTCTGCTCTATCTCTCACCCAGAACCTAACTAATAGCTGATGGGAATTAATTAATAAATAGACTGAGTGTAAGGAAGCTGCCATGATCTCAGGAACTGCAAGATTTTAGGTAGACTGAGGCCCAGTATGCTAATCTTGTTGTCAAACTGTTCAATTGGTATTTTACTTAAGTCCTGAAAGTACATGTAGTTATATAGGTATACAATCTATTTAGTACTGCTAGAGAAAGCACTCAAAAGTCTAACTTAGCGTATTTAAAACTCAAAAACCACTCTTTCAGATAAAACAATTAAGATTTTAGGGATTTTTGGCAAAAGCTGAGCTCCATCAGACCTATCATATATTTGCATAGTCATGGTGAGGTTGTATTTCCTGAAGTTTGAGTTGAAATGCAATTTTATGTTGTTTTTCCCACAGGTTCTAGAAGAGCATGCCATTTTTTTTTTTGTTTTGTTCCATTTATTGCATTTCATTAAAGTATTTCCATTCAGCTGGGGATTCTCCAGCTTCCAAGCTAGGTTGCCTATGCTATAACTCTTGGTATTGGTCAATGTCAAAAATAGCTATATTGTTCACGTTCTCCTCTCTGCTTCCTTTCTTACTGTTTACCGTCTCCAGAACAAGTACCAGGGAAGTGATCCTGAATGCTGGAAGACTGGGCTGCTTGTGCTGTGTAATATCATTACTGTTGGCTGCTCCTGCTCCTGCTCAAGTCGAACACTGGCCAAAAAGTTCAGCTAAGTTGGATGAATGCTGAGAGTACTCACAGAGTTCAGCGTGCCCATTCATGAAAATATAGCAAGGATGGGAATTCAAAAAGCTGCAGTATTGAGATTGCTCACTCTTGGAACTCATTTGTAATGAAATACATGTCAGAAATATCATTGCCTTTACCACATTCTCCTTTTAACCAGACACCTAAAGCAGTTCAGATGTGTTTCTGAAGGTGAACTTAAACAAGAAGAGCAATTCAAGCCCTTAATCCCATGTTTTCCCAGCTGAAAGCTACATCAAAAGGTAGCTATTTCACACACATAATTAACCATTAGTTTGTACATTTGAAGGAAGGGTTTCATCATTCTTTTGACTGAAAGCAGAAGATGTGTTATGATTGTTCTAGAAAAGTGATAATGCCAGATTCTTTACAAAATCTTGTAAAATGAAGAATTGGTGCAGTCTATGGGACTTTTTCCTCTTTGTCCATTTGTCGTAGTTCAGCCCCGATTGGGACCAGACTACGCAGTCTCTCTCCCACTCCCCCCACCCTCCAAGAGAACAGGGGGAGAATTGGTAAACAAACAAACAAAAACCATGTGGGTTGAGATTGAACAAAAAGTAAACGTAACAGCAATGACAAAAGAAAACAAAACAGTGATGGAATACAAATACAGTACAATGCCTTATAACAAATCTCCACACCTAGTTTCTTCCAAGTAACAGGAGACTCCCTTCAGCACCCTCCTCACTTATATACTGAGCATGATGTCAGATGGGATGGAATAGCCCTTTGGCTAATTTGGGTAAATTAACCCCATCTGTTAGCTAATTAATTAATTATCCCAGCCATAGGGGCTACCAGCTTCAGTTCTCCACCCAGCTCAGGTGAATATTAACTCTATCCTAGCCAGAACCAGGACACCATTAGTGTATAGATTATGCCCTTTTTCAGGCTGTTTTTCCCAGACCATTTGATTTGCAGGTGTTTTTCAAAAGGTAGATAGAAGTTGATTAAAGTACCATAGAAACCCAAGAGAAAAAGTCCTTAGCTTCTACCACAGTATTATATCAAATAAATTTTATGTCCTGTGGATTATTTTAGCCAAGACTACTCTATGAAAAAAATAAATTTGTTAGGAAAATCAGTTGTAATTAGAACAGTCTCTGCCCCTAAGGAAGTAGGACAGTGCCACCTTGTAAATGCCATATTCGTCCTATGTATACTGTAGCCAGATACTTGAGATACATAAATAATGAGGACTCTACCTGGATTTGTGTAATTTTCTATGTGGAAACAATGAAGGAGAATGCTTTACATTATAATTTTTAATTAGGCCAGAGAGCAGCCAAGACTGACTCTTGCGGTTGGTTGATTAGGGCATCACTCAGGTTGATGGAGAATGTGGCTGACATGGCTGAACTGGCAGAAGAAATCAGAAGGCTCATTCATGCCTTGCTATGAATATATATGCTCAAACAGATGAGAGTCTGATTACTGTCTCTCTCCAAATGAGGCAGCAAAAGGGTTTAAACTTAGGACTCACCTCCAAATGCTCTGACCATCCTTGGCAGTGGCATCACTTCCCTCTCTTGCGCCTGAGTTGAAAAGAGAAGAGCTACAGAGAGGCCTCTAAAGAAAAGACATTCTGGTGGGGACAGAAAGATCAAGCTCGCTGGAGCAGGGTGCTCAGGAATAATCTGTAGATCTCATAGTCCTTCTATGGATAGCATAAGGGCTTCTGTCATCAACATTTTGGCTTTTGTATCTCTAACCATTATGTATCTAATGCTCCTCATGAATAGGGATTTTAAGCACCTGATTCAGGATTTTGGTTTCCATTAGCCAGGAAGGCTGTAGCCTTGCAGCACTTAACCCCTAAGACTCCAAAGGAGAGATCTTAAGTTACTGACTCATAGAGTTTGAAGAAATTTTGAGTTTGTTGCTAGATATTAAATTTCTACTAGTATTTAAAATAACCTTTTTATTTGTACTTGACTAAGGGATGGCAATTTTTCCTTTCCTAGGTGAATCATATTGTCATGGTTCCAGTCTTCATGACCTCAAGGACAGATGCACATATTGCACAGGACTTGGGGCTATATGTTCCATTAATTCAGAAACTAAAAGTAACGCACCAATGGGTTGTTGTTTCTCTGTTATACCTTTCCCTGGTGGGGAATAAGACCCAGGGACAGTCCATACAATAAAACTAAACTAAATAAACTGTAAACCATTCAACCAAACAACATTGCTGATAAATCTTTTCCACAGAATTGCATTCTTCACGTAATTTGCAACAGAAGGCACATTCACATGATAGGGTTGACAGGCTTGTAGCCATATGAAATATCTTTCTTCTAAACCCAGCAATTGTTTTTGTCTAGGATTTACAGTGCAAGATCACTGTTGTTGGTCCTCTCAACAGTCATTTTACACTAAGGCATCTATTTTTATTATTTTCTAACAGAAATGTCATGCCCACTACATTCAGTTACTGTGCATCACTCCTGTTTGATAGAGTTGAAAGCTGGTCTTTGAAAATACCTTGAGTATCCTGAAAGTGTGAAAGTTAATGACAAAACTTACTCTAGACAGATACGAAGAGGATGCTAGTGGCATTACCTCCTTCCCTGGTGAATGAGAGCAAATTTCTCAACATGTGGAAGCTTGAAGATTTTTTTTTCTGAATATAGGAACAACTAAATTTTCCCATGTTCCCAATAGCATGAAAATAAGTTTTCAGAAAACACCTAGCTTTTTTAGCTGCTGACATGTTTGGAAAGAGTCCAATAAAGCTTTTGCCCTGAGAAGCCTCACAGCTTCTGTGTGAGGCAGAATTCAGACAGGTCATACAGCATAACCAGTAGCTCAGATGTTTCTGTGGTAAACCACCATGTGCTTTTAAAAGCTGCTGGGTTTTGCCACTCTGTTAATGTTCCCAGCTGTTTACTTGTTCCCAGGTGTGAAAGCAAATGCCAGGAGAGATGGGCTGGGTTGCAGTGTGACTCAGTGCCCATTGCCGTATTTCTTTGAAGGAAGGATCTGGCAAGCAGCACTACATGGGGTCATGCCTTAAATATGCACATGTAAATATATGAACTTCAGTCTTGAGAAGTAATTTGTCTGAGACGACTACTTGCTTGTTCCCAGGAGAGTAAGAACAGAAAGTATACAAGTAGTAGGAAAAAGTGTCATTGCATGGTAAGCGAGTCTTCCCCACCATCTGCTCTCAATGCTGTCTGGACTCTGTAGGGTCAGGCAAATATCCTGCATCCTGTTCTGGTCTCAGCACTACGGTAAATTGGGACCCTCTCCACTGATGTCACTGGAGAAACCTTAGCATGTAACTAGTCAGGCTTATGGGACTTCAGATCCCATTTTATTCATTTGAATTTATATATTTAGAAAGAGGTTCTTTGGAATGTGTCTTAAGAATAAACATTTTATATCCTACTGTATAGCATTGGTTTACCTAGAGATAAAAGCTTTCTTCCTATACCTACACTTAGAAGCCTTTCTGCAGTGACTTCCCTTACACACTGAGGAAGTTGAGTTGGAGTAACTCCAGTTACAGGGTGTGACATGATGCAACCTTATTGCAGCTCATCTGCAGCAATAACACATATTGCAGCAGAAATGTAAAGAAACAGAAATAGATTTTGGTTTTCTAGAATTTGTATTTGAACTCTGAGCACGCATATGATTCTGTGACAAAAGCCATTAAATTATTTTAATGCTGGATATGTGGGAACTGATATCACGTGAGTGTAACTTTTATCTGGATATTGAATTCCCATTTATTTTGCCTTCTAGGATTGATTACATAGTGAGCTACAGTACTTTGTATAGCTACTAAATAAACAATGTATATGAGACTTTGCACGGTCTGGGAAGGAAGCCTCTGGATCCATTCCTTCCCTGTTCCACAGAAGGAAGAGTTCAGGGAACACGAAACTAGTCATTGTGTTGAAGGAAGTGGTCTTAGGAAAATAAAGAGTCTTAAACACATCCATGCCCCTATTCAGTTTCTGACTGAGCCATTGCTTTTCTGTGCAATCCTGGACAAATAATTTCGCTTATATCTATATCATATAATGCAAGATCCTGCAGAAATACCCACAGCGACTTTGAACTTTAAGAACTATTTTTTCCCTCATCTCAATGAAATTTTCAGGTATTAAAAAGGTGGGATAGGTCAAATAGATCATATGGTAGGATAATAAGCTGTACATTTATCAAATATATAGAAGACATCAAACCTCTGGAAGTCTTGTATTGGTTGGTTGGTTTGTTTTTGGAAAGAAAAAAAAAGCAGATGCCTTAATGGGAATAGGGAATTTAAGAGAATAAAATCTCTTCTTATTTCTCAACCTGTTTTCCTTAGATAAAATGGAATTCCTTAGAAAATTGCACTGTGGCATTAAGCTGCTGTAGATCTGCAAAAGAGCTTTTTTTTGGTATTTGTTGTTGCACTGTGTATGCATAGGACCATGAGCGTGCCAGGGAGGAGTGTAAACTGAACTTGGCCTGTCTGGTTCAATGTCCTTGTCAAAATAACTTTGCTCTGTCTTTGAAGGAACAGCAAGCTGACTGTGCTGGTCCCTGTGTCTCAGGATTGGGAGTGCCTGTGCTTCTAGTTAGGGATGCTGCTGGCTAGCCCCTGCTCTGGTATCAGGAAGAACAGCCCCAAAACTTGCTGAGTTTCATTGTGGCTGACACAGCTGCTGCCATTCCAGCAGTCACTCTGAGTCCTCGCAAAGATTTAAGTGCATCCCAGCACAATTAATAAGTCCCTTTCTCTGCTCCCCTCGTCCCCTACTTGGATTAGAAAGGCTGCAAACTGGGAGTGGCAGAATGACTCCTGAGTTTCGCGAGACCCACGTGATCTGGCACAAAAGGTGTCTCAGATGTGCTACTCCCACAGCACAGATTTGGCAGTACATGGTCACTGAGTGTGTGGGGGGACTTGGTTCCCTCTAGTAAGGAAACATGTAGTGCGGCATGCTGGAAGGAGATGCTCTGTCTGCTGCACAGCTTTGTCACGTCTCCCCACCATGGCATTTGACCATTATGTTCTGCCTGTGACACATCAGTTTGGGGCCTGGAATCAGGCATGAATCTGACTTTGAGAGGCAAGTGCTGTGGCAGGGAACTGAGCTGGAGAAAAATGAGAAATGATAAAGATGCCTGGTAACTCTGGCACTTCTTGAAGATCCTTATGGCTGTTACCCCTTAGGAAGAGGGGGACAGAAGGGGAAGGAGAAGTCACCTTACCCCAGTGGGAAGGGGCCATGTAGTAGCAACAAAGTGGCCCTGCTCTTCTGTGAAGTCTTTTCTCATCTGTAAAACACCACTTGTAAATTTACAATCTCACTTTTCTACATTTGCATAAGAATAAGTCTGTTAAATACTCTGCAGAAAGTGAATGAGGCATTTCTGTAAACAGCAGTATTTAAAAATATGAACTAAAAATCTAGGAAGCCTTTGTACATCCACCTTTGCTATCTCCCTTTTAGCTGCTCTGAGGCCCTTTCATAATGTTCTCTTTTTACTTTTTAAAAAAGCATGTATTGTTACTGTGTTTGTGCTCTGGTATTTTTTGGTTTTCCTCTTAGGGAATAGTTATTTTCATGTTAACACTTCAGCTCAGTGTCTGATCCTACAGTTTTCTTTCTGACTGAAGCTCTCTGATCTTACATGAGCAAATACCTTGCAATTACATTTCACAATAATTGCAAAGACAGTGTAATAAACCACAGGAGAACTAGTTCTGGTGATGGTGGAGAATTATGAGAAATGCTATATGAAAACAAGAAAGCAAGCTTTAAGAAGTTGGTTTTCAAAGGCAGAAAAAGGAAAAACAAAGTGCAGAGGTGGGCTGAACAGTTCAGAGGTGGAAGGATGTTCTGATTTTGCTAAAAGCAACAGCAGCATTGATGCTTTGCTCTTTGCTTTGTATCCTTTCCTTTTCTTCTCTCTCTATACTGGACATACAGATGTTTTAAAGCAAGATAAGACTTTCTCACTTCACTAGGTTATTGTAGGGGATATTTCTTATTGGCTGAAATGCAATGGGGTCTTTCCAGCTGCAAGGTGAAAAGCCTCCATCCCCAGTTTTGAGTAGGAACAGCTTCCTCGGGAGCAGATCAGATGTGTCACTAAATATTCCAGGCAGTTCTTTTGGAATTAAATTGTAGTTGTGATATAAGTGGCACTACATGAGCACTGAAGGTACTTCCACTCACTATTCTTGCAGGTAGATTTCCTTGTGGAGGAAAACCTTACAGGTTGTTTTTTTAGAGATGCACTATTGCTGTTTAGAAGAGTGCTTACTTTCATGGGAAAAAATGTACAAACTGGTCTGTACAGGTGTAGGCTGATATTCATATAACAACAGCAAATACTAGAGCAGGAACTCAGATCCAAAATTCCTCTGAATTTCAGGAATATTCCAATTCTGTTTCTAATCTGTGCAATTTTTATTTGTATCTAGCAAAACCAAAGGCATTATTTAAGTATAAGATAGTTTCTTTAATAGATACCACAATCTTTTCCTGAGGAAGTTGCCTCTGAGAAAGTTTCTCATTTCATATAATGAGAAGTGCCTGTATAGCCCATACAGACTTGCAAATTGATAACTTTTTTTTTTGCATGTGATAACTATGTAGTAGTACAGAAGACAATGTGGAATACTTTAGCCACCATCTCTTACTGTTTTATAAATAGTTACCTTCGTTTAGATGCCAAACATAGAAAATTATCTTTCTGCACTGTTGTTTCCCACTACCATTTGGCAGCCTTAATTTCATTATATGCTGTAAAAAACCTCTCTGCAAACTCTGCTAAAGAAACACAATTGTCTTAGAAAAGTAGCTAAAGCATGTGAGGGTTAAGTGTAAGTTTTTTCCCATAAGTTTCCTTTGCCCAACTTAGAGTTCTTAAATAGATACGGAGCAGTGCAGAACTGAAAGTATTTTTAATTTCAGTGCTTTGTATATTTACAGAGGGATTACAACAAACTTCTACACTTTATCTACATTTTAATAGGTCAGTGTGAACATATGAAGCGTATTAAGGTGGACTGCCTTACTTATTAAACGTAAGTGAATTCGTCAAAAGCCGTTAGCAGTTGTATGCAATAGGGGCTGGAAAGCCATGCATGATTGAGGTCATGCATCCAGCCAGTTTGTAAGATGATCCCTCCGTACCGAGCCATCAGCCATCCTTAGCATAGGGGCGCACTCATACACGCATTCCTGTCAAGTCATCTTGTGAAAGGCTGCTTGCTTCCAGCTTGGCTTGAAAGTGCAACCTTAATAAAACTCACTGAAGTCTGAGAGAAAATAGCAGTTCTGCAGCAGATAGTGGAGGGGAAAGAGACTGGGATATGCATATGCAGCTGACTAAAGCAGGCTACATGCTGGACTGTAACAGAGAGGAAACAATAAATCTTAACTACTATGCAGTAAATATCCCCAATTTTAACTAAGGAAGCTATCCTCACAGTGAAATTTAAAAAAAATAACAGTTTATCCAAGCTGAAATACTGAAGTGCGCTTCTCCAGTCCTTTTTCCAAAGACTTTAAGGGAAATTAAGAACAAATTTAAAGAAAGAGGAAGAAAAAGTTTTTCTCAAAGTAGGAAAGGAAAGTAATAATAACATGTCAGTTTTCCTTTCCTTTGCTTTCCTGGCAGCGCTTCTTGCTCATATAGGCTGTAATAACCAGCGTCGGGGTCCAGAAGCCAGTGGGAGAAGATTCAACCGGATTCAGCACGGGCAGTGCACCTATACTTTCATTCTGCCAGAACAGGACGGGAACTGTCGTGAAAGCACGACAGACCAGTACAACACAAATGCTCTTCAGAGAGATGCTCCTCACGTGGAACAGGATTTCTCTTCCCAGAAACTGCAACATCTGGAACATGTGATGGAAAATTACACTCAGTGGCTGCAAAAAGTAAGTGTTTCTTTTTTTCGTTTCACACTAAATGAACTTTTTTGCTGATGCTTATGCTGTTCAAAGTTTTCATCAGTTTCTACAAGAACTGAGGAAATAAGGATTGATCTCGTTCATGGCTGTGGTGGGGAGGAATCTTTCAACCAGAGTGCACTCTTTTTTAGTGACATTTCTCTTGAGAGCAGAATTTTCTTCATGTTACTGAAAGATACAGCTTCTTAAAGCTTTATCTCAAGAGACCAGGGATGTTTGTGAGCCAGAGAACACAAAAATCCTCCAGAAACTCTAATGACAGAACTTACTAAGTATTCCTATAAGCCCTACTTACAGTTAACAGCTTCAGATCAGATGCCATGCAGGATACCTGCTAAGGGGAGGTATTGACAGCCAAGGGGAGTGTTTTAAGAAATCAGGATTTAAAGGCATGGAGTTAAGAATATTATTGTTCCTCCATAAATAGATCCTGTAATGCTATTCTACCCAGCTAATTGCTGGAAAGAAAGAAGAAATTATATAGGCATTCACAGTCCTGAAACATTGCAGTAAAACTTTTTAACTGTGATTACACTGGATTTCAAATAGCCTGTTTTAATTTGTGTGTGTACATGCACATTCTTTCAGAGAAAGGGAAAAATAATGTTGAAGGTGTTGCAGTAACTTAGTAGAAGTAATTATTTTTAAGACTTTGGGCAGTAGGTCTAAACTTCTACCAAACTTTTCAATATTTTATGTATGAGCTGAAGTTTGTGCCTGAAAAGACTTAAATATGTGCATAATTTCACTCATAGGCACAGTCTCATTCACCTTAACAGGATTACTCACTTGTGTAAAATTACATACCTTGTAGGATCTTGTCCACACTTTGGTAATGAAAATGCCTTGGGATAGCTGACCAGTGAAAACTAATAAACAAATAGTCTTTGTATATATTTATTTGTAATATTCCCATTCTCACACTGGCATTTTGACCTGGCAAAACTTAGAAAATTGAGCAACTGAGTGATGCAACCAGTCGTGTAAGATGGCACAAGAAAACTGCTGTATGTACCCACTTGAGAGATATATGATTTAACTGTAACACAAGTTCGTTCTAAGAATGAACATCAGTAAAAGGTAGTGAAGACTGTACTAGGTGGGCTAAAACTTCATATTAGCATAGCTACTGTTGTCTATCTCATTTGCAAGTTTTGTTTCACCCAGACAGTATGCAAGACAGAACTATGTTGAAAAGCATATACAGCCATCCCCATCCCCCTGACACTACTAAAATCTTTAGAGAGAATTTCTTGCTCTTTTGGTAAACTAACTGTGCTTTTTGTGTATCTGGTCTAGCAAGAGAGAAAAGACTCTGCCCAGTAAACATGTGACTGTAAAACAAAATACAACCAAGCATTTATTTTTTAGACTGCTTTCCTCATTTTTTAATATCTTGGTCTGCTGTGGGGAATATAAGGCTGGAAATGAAAGGATATCTTTTGCAGAGGAAAGGATTTCTTAAGAAATTATTTTACTCTACCTCGGGAGTCTGAAGCATCACTAAACTGAGGAAAGTTGTTATCTGTTTATGCACACATGATTTTACTTCAGCAAATTGCATGCTGAATCATGCTTCTAAGGCTTTCCTTATTCTGTGTTTGTCCACTAGAGACTGAACTAAGATCACTGTTTCACTGTGAGCTGCATGTGAAGAAATATGAGTCTCTGGAGTGTGAATGTCTGAGTTAGGGTTAGTCCTCTCACACTTTGGAGGGAAGTGATTAAACAGGTAGGAAGCCCAATGAAAGGGGTTTATATTTGAGGACTGTTTTCTTCTGCAGTGATTGTAAAACTGGCTGTGGGCAGAACCACCCCCCTTCTCCTTCCTTTCCCCACCCCCAACCCTTTGCTCCCAGGGGTTTACATAAAACTGGGATTGTGCACGTATCCCCATGTGTCAGTTTTCCCTGGAATGAAAGGACTGGTTTCTCTGTGTGATGGAGCACGGCTCACTCTGAACAAATGGAGCCGATGCAGCTCCATTATAGCATCTCTGAATACTGAAGTTGCTTTGTTGCTGTTGCCATTACAAAGCGTCTCAGCCATAACTCATTTCCTTTCAAAACAAGCATCATGCTTAAGTGTAATTAATACATTACGTAGATATCTTGCATCTTATTTTTATACTCTGCATTTATTCACCCTAGATTTTTAATATCAGGTGTAACTCGTGCTACACTAAACAGCATTTTACAATGCACCTGCTGTGAACAAAGTAAAGAAGAATTAATGGCTATAGATCTTCTGACTGGAAGTGAATAGTTATAATAAGAAATAATGTTTATATTTCAGAAATTGAGATATATTCTGAGTTACATAAAGGAAATATGTTTGTTACTCAGTAACTTCCAATAAAATTGTAAATAGGCAACGTTTGGCAGGGTGATTTATTTTCTCAGCACAAATGATAGCCTGCAATATTGAAAGAGTATTTATTAAGAAAGTTTGTAAGAATCATGGTTTGCTTAACTCTGTAGTATTTTAAATTAAATCAGTTTTTTCCTTGATATCTAAACTAGCAGGTTTCTAGAAGCAAAATAAGTTTGTGGGGTTTTTTTTGTTTGTTTGTTTGTTTTTTTAAAAGGCAATATTTTTATGCTTAAGACCAAAAATGCTTCTTTGACTACCTACCTATAAAAATACACTTGCTTGAGCAGCCAATTACAGGTAATTAAGTCCCAGCCTTGTCTGTTAGCATTTGCATATCTATAGTCAGCGTAGCTGGGATTGGCTGGAAAACCAGGGACACAGCAAAACGTTCTGTGCAGAAACTACTCGGCAGAAGATGACTTAGTAAACATTTTTAGCAATTTTCCTAGAACTGTTTATTTTAATACCGGATAACTTTCCCCATTGTTTAAGCTTGGGTTTCATTTCTGCAATATGTTTATACTAATAGTTCAAAACAAACAGTTCATCACATTTTCTTTCTTGCAGTAACTGACCGGCACACGTGATACGGTTTGGTATTTAATTGCAGTGTCTAAATATTGCCAAAGAGGAGTTACATGAAATGTTATCATCATGTCTTGCTTGGGAACTTTCTGTTAGTCAGCTTGCTGAACATACAGTGTCGATGGACTCAGTGTACATCCAGCATAGCTATACAAATGAGTGTTTCATATACTTACCCCTCAGTCAAAATAGTAGTAATAATTGTTATCACAATAATAAGTGAGTTTTACATGATCCACTCTTTCTTTTTTTTTCTGATCATTACCTAAGCAGAACACCATAAAAATTTTAAATGAATGCTTAATAATAGTACACTACAAGGAGCTAACAGAGGACAGATCTAAAGAGCTGTCATAATATCCTATGAGGCAAATTAATATGAAGATGGAGGTGGTGATAGTGTGTGTAAAATTTTGTCATTTTAAGAAACCAATTTTCCCTAGTTGAACTATTACAAGAAATAGCTAAAATTGCATTTTATTTATGGTTATGTCTCACTGGGCATTTTGTAACCTTAAAGTCCACATAATTGTAGACAATTGAGGGGCTTGAGAGCTCCCTCAGTAAGTTTGCAGATGACATCAAATCGTGTGGGAATGTCAATCTGCTCAAGGGTAGAAAGGCTCTGCAGAGGGATCTGGACAGGCTGGATTGATGGGCTCGGGTGAATTGTATGAGGTTCAACAATGCCAAGTGCCAAGTCTGTACTTTAGTCACAACAACCTCATGCAACGCTACAGGCTTGGTGAAGAGTGGCTGGAAATCTGACCAGTGGAAAGAGATCTGGGGGTGCTGGTAGACAGCTGACTGAACATGAGCCAGCAGTGTGCCCAGGTGACCAAGAAGGCCAACAGCATCCTGGCTTGCATCAGGAACAGTGTGGCCACCAAGAGTAGGGAAGTGATTGTGCCCCCGTACTCAGCACTGGTGAGGCCGCACCTTGAATACTGTGTGCAGTTTTGGGCCCCTGTCGTAGTTCAGCCCCGATCCAGACCAGACTATGCAGTCTCTCTCTCACTCCCCCCACCCTCCGAGAGAATAGGGAGAGATAATTTAAGAAAAGAGAGATAATTTAAGAAAAACGACTCGAGGTTTGAGATAAGGACAGGGAGAAATCCTTACCGTCATGGGTAAAACCAGACTCGGGGAAAACTATTCATTTATTACTACAACTAGCAGGATAATGAGACAGAGAAACAAGAAAACCTCCTCCACCCCTCCCACTTCCCGAGCTTAACATTATCTACCTTCCCCCTAAGCGGCACAGGGGGGAAGAGGGAATGGGGGTCGCGGTCAGTCCATTATGCGTTGTTGTACGCCGCTGCTTCACAGTTGGGGGAAGAACTCCTCACATCCCTCCCCTGCTCCAGTGGGGAGGGATGTGAGGGGTCCCACCCATACGCCACAGTCCTTCATTAAACTGCTCTGGCGTAGGTTATCTCTTCCACGGAGTGCAGTCTCTCCAGAACGGCTGTCCCAGCGGGCCCTCCACGGGCTACAGCTGCATTCAGGCATCCACCTCCCCCGGTGCGGGGTCTTTCACGGGCTCCAAGCTCCAAGTGGATCTCTGCTCCTCCGTGGACCTCCATGGGCTGCAGGGGGACAACCTGCTCCACCATGGTCATCACCACAGGCTGCAGGGGAATCTTGGCCAGGAGCAGCATTACTCCTCCCCCTCCTTCACTGACCTTGGTGTTTGCAGCT
>WHYT01014718.1:251056-366130 GCA_009806455.1 Tetrax tetrax | reverse complement strand
GGACGCGGTTGGCCTTCTGGGCCGCAAGGGCGCATTGCCGGCTCATGTTGAGCCTCTCGTCCACCATCACTCCCAAGTCCTTCTCCTCAGGGCTGCTCTCAATCCATTCTCCGCCCAGTCTGTATTTGTGCCTGGGATTGCCATGACCCAGATGCAGGACCTTGCACTTGGCCTGGTTGAACTTCATGAAGTTGGCACGGGCCCACCTCTCCAGAAGATAAATTTTTATAGTTTGGTCTTCTTGATGAGCCATTGTGCCAGTCACTGTACAAAGATATAATACATGGCTCTGTCTGCCACTGAGAAGTATCCTGTTGAATGAGTGATTTCAAACCCTCATTAGCTGAGTTTCACTGAGAAAGCTGGCTTTGTTTCACACTTCACTGACTTCCCTGAAACCAGAGTATTGAGTTTCTATGTCTCACCTCACTGGCAAAACTCTTGCACCTCATTGCATACTTACATACACTGGTCTAAAGACACAATGAAATGCTTGGGTAAGCTATGTGAAATGTCTGTGATGAGTTTGCAGGCTGGGTAAACTGTAAATGCAAAAAGAATGTATGTAGCTTTTTCAAGAGCTTTCTTATGATTTTGAATTCCAGAAAAGAGTTGTGGGACAGGTAACTCCCAAGGAAACTGAAGATCAGTTTGTAACTGTGGGCCTCTTGGAAAGGGTCATCTCAGAGAAAATGTAAGGGACCTGGAGAAAGATTGGAAAGGCTAACGATAAGGTGGGAGGTGGGAGTGGTGCTTCAGAGCAAGAAGTCCATCTATTTGAGGTTGACAGAGGATTTTCATTAAAAATTTGACAGGAAGGGTGAGGGTTGCTGTTGTAATCCATAAATTTGTGTGCTGCCCAAGGTATCAACATGTCACTAAAGCACATACAATAAGATAACTTGTTCTGCAGTGACAGAAAAGTCTGAAAAATTTCTCTGGTGTACAGCACTACGTTCAGTAAAATGCCCTGAAACAATGTAGCTGTAAACTATTTGCTGGCTGTGCGGCCTTATAGACATCGTAATACTACAAGTTCCAGTAGTATTACAGTATGCTGAAGAAAACTTCATCATAGCTGAGGAAGATTTTATTTAAAATAAGACTTTTTCATTTTTTAAAAAAAAAGAACAGAAAAGTTATCTTTCTTAATTTAAGAAAAATATAGGAGCATGAAGCAAAGAAGACGTTCAGCAGCACATTTTAATGTGGAAACTGTGAAGTCTTCAAATTTTGCTGGTTATTAAAGTATCTGAAATGCAGACGACCCCAGCTGAAATGTTGGGTAGAACCAGAATGCCATGAGTGGCAGTGCAGGGGGTCACCAACACAAGACTCTCTTACCAGGAATGCTCTTGCAGCTGTCAATGACAACCTGAAAAGCAATGCTAGTGTCTGCTGCATATACTTGACTATTAAGCCAAGAAACTATTCGCTAGCGTCAGGCAAGCACCATGGAGAGTCTGTGATGAGCTAGGGGTCAGAAATACTAGAAATGCATTTGCCCAAACTTCTGAACTTTAGATTTTGCAAGTTCTAAGGACTTGACCCTGAGAGTGCCTGAAAGGGTCCTGTTTTGAGTTGATGATACTCAGAACTTTCCAGGAAACATCTAGCATGTTACAAGCTTTACCCTTATAAAATAAATTGTTTTCATTTCGCCAAAGGAGAATGTTATCACAAATACGTAGCTACTTTTCAGTAGACTTCAACAGGAGGTAGAGTCGAGTGGGAATTGCTCTGTTACTGTAAAGAAGCACACATCTATTTTATACTTTCAGATAAGTGGGTGAGAATGGGAACCCCAGACACTTCTTATAGAAGCCTTCCTGTAGAGAACAATGTCACAATTCAAAGTATCAAAAAGATGAATTATAATTCCTTGCATAGTTCACCTGGGGATCATATGACCTTAGATAACATTTTTTGCCAGTGCATGATAACCATGATGGCACATGCTGTACTGGCCAGCAATAAGTCTTAAAAACATAAAAATATTTCATTATCATTATACATACAGTGAGTGAATAAATTATGTATTTAAATGTTTATAGAACATATGTACATATTTACTTTTAAAGTGCAATGGGTGTACCAACAATAAAATAGTTATAAAATTAATCACTGATGAAAATAAAACAATTTTTCTGGAATTCAGGTTCTTAAAGCTAAGGTTACTTGATTGTACTTCAACATGAGCCGGCAATGCGCCCTTGTGGCCCAGAAGGCCAACCGCATCCTGGGCTGCATCAAGAGGAGCGTGGCCAGCAGGTCGAGGGAGGTGATTCTCCCCCTCTACTCTGCCCTCGTGAGACCCCACCTGGAGTACTGTGTCCAGCTCTGGAGTCCCCAACATAAGAAGGACATGGACCAGTTGGAGAGGGTCCAGAGGAGGGCCACAAAGATGATCAGAGGGCTGGAGCACCTCTCCTATGAGGACAGGCTGAGAGAGTTGGGGCTGTTCAGCCTGGAGAAGAGGAGGCTCCGGGGAGACCTGATAGCGGTCTTCCAGTACCTCAAGGGGGCCTACAGGAAAGACGGGGAGAGGCTGTTCAGCAGGGCCTGTTGTGATAGGACGAGGGGTAATGGGTTTAAATTAGAGGGAGGTAGATTTAGATTGGATATTAGGAAAAAAATTTTCACAATGCGAGTTGTAGAGCACTGGAACAGGTTGCCCAGAGAGGTGGTGGATGCCCCATCCCTGGAAATGTTCAAGGCCATGCTGGATGAGGCTCTGAGCAACCTGATCTAGTCAGGGATGTCCCTGCTCCTTGCAGGGGGGTTGGACTAGATACCCTTTGAAGGTCCCTTCCAACTCTAGCCATTCTATGATTCTATAATACTAAACCAGTAAGCCAAAAATAAAGAAGCAGTTGTTACCTTCTACCTTAATGCCTCCCAGTGCCCCCCACAAAAAAACCCTGCATTATGAAACGTAGACATGAAGTAAAAAAAAAAAAGAAATTTCCATGATCCAGGATTTAACACTCCTACACATCTTGGAAACATCTAGTAATTTGGCCACTGACCCCCTGGGGTATTTCCTAGAAGCAGAATTGAGCAAGACTGAAAATGTTTTTCTTGCACTGTTATGGGCATGAAGATACAACATGAATTCTCAATTTGCAAAATATGAACCAAATGTGACATCTTTTTCCTTTTTGTGGATTCTTAAAGACTACTTCAACATTTTCATTCATTATTATGCTGTCAAAATCATGTAGAGCTCCTGAAATTACAATCAAAACTCTTTGGTCCTTTGTCACTAGAATTAGCCTTGTTTTTCTTTTTTCTTTGGACTGTAACTCATCATGATGGAACACTGGAAATGTGTTTTAGGGTAAATTTCTCATTTTCATTCTTCTGAAGTTTCAAGATGACACCTCAGTGTTAGCTATGTCGGTGTGGTTTGGAATGCTGTTATGTTCTCACTTCCATAATAAAACCCTTCTGAAAGGCTGTAAATTAAGCTGCAGGAAGATTATTTTTAGAATACTGCTCATAATGCAATACAAGCTTTACATTGTGAGACAGCTTCACATCCTAAGTCAGAATTGCTCAGTATTTTTTTCTATCAGAGTGGATATTAATTTTGGATTTGCTTCTATCAGGCTTAGTCTGGTATTGCTATCACATGTTTTCCAGGTGTTGCTAGCATGAGCCCTTACCAAAAAGCAGTAATTTCCTATGGGAACATCAACCCAAAGGAGGCTTTCAACACATTCCAGAAACTCAAACCATTATCATTAAATAACCTCAAGAAGATTAGCAAATGAAAAAAAAAAAAGAAGTCTCTTGACTCTCACCCAGTATGTGATGCTAATGAACTCCTGCAAGGCTTAGCCTGATGCTGCTCACCGTGAATCAGTGGTAAAAATGTGAGCTCAATTCCTGTCCAGGAAAGGTCATTTCCTAACCACAGGCCCACCCAGCTGAAGCTGACCCTTTGCCCCCTCATTGTTCAGGGATGGCAGAGATTCCAGGTCTACTTTTTGGCACTGATTCTGTGGATTCACCTACTTGAAAACTCAGCTGTAATGTGAGGGGATTTCTTAAGGGTAAGGCATAGACCTCAGCTCTGTCCGGACAAACCTATTTGGTTTGGAAATTCCCAGATGGTCAAGAGGACTTTTAAAGGGCTGGAGGGATATGTTGCAAAATGCTGGCCTGGCACCCACAGAGACTGAAGTCTGTTATTTATAGAAAAATAGAGGCAGAAAACAGATGGTGTACTTCCTCACAATACACTCTAAAATTGCTGCATTGTGTCAGCGTAAATTTGTGGGGTACCACATCAAGAACTGAGATGATAGTACAGTCTCTATCCCCAGCCAGTTCTTTCTTCCAAATGCCTAGAAAGATACCAGCTAACGCCACTTGTGGTGGCTGTTTTATAATAGTAAAAAAGAGCACTTTTAGAAAGACCTGGAAAAACAGTATAAGTCAGAAATCATGTCAATGGCATCAGTGGAATGATGCCAATGTCAATCTGCTGCAGCTGAAAGTCTCAAGCCCAGTCTGTGAGAAGCAGACAAACTCAGATTTTTTTGTTCATTTGAGGATAGGATTCTGTGTACAGCTTTTATTATGTGCACAGCCTTCTCCCAGCATCCCCAGGCCTGAAAGTGGGATGTACATCTCAAGAGAACAATTTTCTAATGACATTTTCAGTACTTCCTTTTTTTTTGTTCACATCAAAAAGAACATAAACACAACTTTGCCTATCATGTTTTTTCAGTATTCCTCTTTCCAGTCCCTTAAAACATCAAAGAAGGACTGAGATGGCTGTAGAAAGCCAAATACCAGACTGATCAGGCAGATTATCTTAATTTAAACCTAGTTTTGGATTCTATCTGGCCTATATTTTCAGGGGCAATTGAGATTTTCATGTTTCTTTTGCTGAAGACAATCAGGAAATGTTTTTGTTCTTTTTTTGAAATGTTTTAAAATAGAAAAATCTTTTTTTTTTTTGGTTGGCATTTCCTGCAGATTACATGGACATTTCTATTATATATTTGTGTGACAGAATTTTTATGTAGTAGGTGTAGTCCAGTTAAAGACCTTCCAACCTGAGGGCTTGAGACCTCAGGTAAAAGCAGCTATGTTGGCAGAGGGTGGTTTTCAGCCAAAAGGTTAGAATTCTTGGTTAAATAATGTCACCTGTCTTTTTTCTTATCTATTTATTTATTTATGAATTAATCTTCCTTTCTTTTTAAAAATTGAATTTTTCATAAACTGAAAGAAATGTTGGGGAGAACATTATTCTGCTGATAGAGAGAAAATCAGTAGACTGCTACCACGTAACAAGTGACTGTCTTAGGGCTGACTTGAGTGAAAGTAGAATCAAGTTCCAATTGTAATAGGACAAGGGGTAATGGTTTTAAAATGGAGGGAGGTAAATTCAGATTAGATATTAGGAAAATTTTTTTACAGTGAGGGTGCTAGAACACTGGCACAGGTTGCCCAGAGAGGTGGTGGATGCCCCAGCCCTGGAAACGTTCAAAGCCAGGCTGGATGAGGCTCTGAACAACCTGATCTGGTTGGAGATGTCCCTGCTCCTTGCAGGGGGGCTGGACTACATGACTTCCAACCCAAACCTTTCTATGATTCTATGATTCTATGATATGAAGGAGAAGCCTAAGTGTAATATCCATGTACAAGCACAGTAGAGCTGTTAGGAAAGGGATGTGCTGTATTGATGTCCTCCTGTTTCTCTAGGAACAGTTGCTCCTGCAGTTCCTTTTTTTTTTCCCTGAAAAAGAGAGACAATATGCATGTGGAACGTTGTTGATATAGAAAAGATCATGCAAACTGTCCCCACTGAACTAGAGGCATCTGAGTTTAAAAAGAACTGTTTGTAACTTTTCTCCCACTGCCCTGGTTTTTGATTTAATTAAGAAAAATATTTTTTAACTGTCTAATTTAGTTCATGCTAAAGGAAAAAAAAAATCAAACTGCATAAGGAAAAGCTCTTATAGCAATTAGGTTGCAAAACAAAAAAATAGATCCATACTGAGCACATGATAATATTCTACTGTTTTGTTTAGTGATATACTAGAAATGCATCTCTGGATGTTCTGAGAGAGATGGTCTGAAAACCAGGGACTTTTTTTTTTTCTAGACTTGGCAAAGCCTGCATGACTTGGCTGATAGAGCTATATGCCATCCCTCTTGCATCTTCTGCTGCCGATGCTTTTTAATATCATATGCCAGTCGCCAAGCTCATGTACATTTTGTGTTTCTACACTGCAAGATGCTGAGAAAAAATCTTACTGTGAAGGTGACCAAATAAAATTTAAAAAATTGTGAGTGACTTGAATGTCCCTCGCCATAAACGATCTCTGTATTTGCTTTAATTTTTAACCTGTTCATATTTTTCAGCTTGTGCTATCTTTACTAACAAATGAGGAATTTCAGGTGTCTGTGATTCTTCTGTATAGTGCTTTTTGCAAAATGATCATTTATTAAAGATATACTTTCCAAACAAAATTTGACTGTTATTGCCTTCCTTTGGGATTTCTTTTGTGTATGGAAGAAAATAGTTTATCCAATTCTTAAATCCAGAAGTTAGTCAACACTATTACTACCTGGAAGTAAATAATGAATATTTATTACTTCATAATATTTACCGATATTTATTTTAATTTCAGAACACAGATAAAAAGATCAGAATTAAACCGCTTGTCTTTCACAGTTCATCACAACTGAACAATGTACATTAAACACAATATGCACTGGAGCAGGAACACACTTAGTACAATGCAATTGCAGTAAATATTTACAGGATTTTTAGCTTGAAACAAAGTTTACAGAATTACTGACAAACTTCAGAAAAAATGTTATAATTATTATATTTCAAATTATGAACAGCAGTTTATTTACATTTTTTTTTATATACAAATAAAGCATCTAGGATGAAATCCTAGCTATAGTGATGTCAAAGGCAAAATTTCAAGTAATCGCAGTTCAGTTGAGACTGCATATCAAGCTCTGATGGTTTAATTTCTGGCATTAGGAAAAAAGTAGTGGTCATGCCCTAACTTCAGTGCATATATCTATAATACCTCTCTTTAATACTGACACAGGCTGCATGCTTGCTTTGCAGTCTTGCATTCATTTTTTTTAATAATGTCAACACTCGGTCATAGTTCTACAACCTTTTGTATTCAGGATCTCAATACGTTTTTACAGACATCAATGAATAGCAATGAGAAGGCTTGGTGCTGGCACTAATTTTGTTCTCACTTTCCAGTGGAAACCCCAAGGTACAGAAAGGGTAGGTGATGTACCTTTAGACATTTGGGAACTCTAAATACAGTCAACTATAAAACCAAGACTTGGAGCAACTTCAGTGTTTGTACGATAGTTATAAAAATCTTTCATGCTAATACAGATAGAGAAATATACAGCTGTCTCTCAAGTTACTCATCTTATTGCTGTCCGGAATTGTATTTTTTTTTTTTGTGGCGTACATAATGGGCTAATTTCATAGCTGCTGTAAATTGGCACTGGTCAACCTAGAGTAGTGGAATAGTGTTGATTTAAATCAGCTAAGCATCTGAATGCTAACGCCTGCATCAAAATCTCATTCTCAATGCATCAAAGTCCATGCCTCAATGGATTTAACTGTTTTATCGGAGCGAAAACTAAGATGGCCAGATCTCCTGCACACATGCACACTATTTCATTTTCTCACTCAATTTCCAAAGTGGCTTTTTTTTTTTTTTTTTTAAGAGACCAGCCCTGATCACACAACCCGATGTGCAAAGGGCCAGTGATGTTATGCAGCAATGTATCTTCAGCACCACCTGTGCAAAAGCCATATCATTTGACACCTACTTCTGGTTGTTAAACCAAGAGAGTAATTTCCTGTTCTTAGCAAGTAAAGACCTTTCCTGAACTGAAAAAAATCTTGTTATGTTACAGCTCATTCCTTCCCATTGCTGTAGAGAAGGTATGGAAACATCTAACAGCACTGATTTTAAAAATTAAAAGTAAAATCTGAAATTTGTTGAAAATGCCTTATGATGTCCTGTATAATTTATTAGCCACAAAATAATTCTCCACCAGGATTCAGTGTGATGACAGGTAAAATATAAAGCATGTGCTGCCTTGTATAAATCATATGAGGAATTTATCCAAATGATTGATTAAATGTGTAGACCTTGTATCATTACACATAAAGAATGTACATTGAAACCCTTTGTTTAATCAGCAGTGGGAAAATCACTCAGTTTAATAGTAGTTTTGAAGCAATTTTCCATTAAATATATGCTGCTTTAAATCTAGACACTCCTGAAAATTAAGAATATAGAAGTGTGTTAGGAGAAAAACATAAAATCTGACTTTCACAGGGGCTATGACAGCTACGCATGACTTCAATGGAATAAATGAGTGTTTAGTGTCACTGAAAATCCGTACATAGACTATATTTTAAAAGATGATTGCTAATCATGGCGCGCAAGTTGCATTGCTAATCTCTTAAGAGCTACAGAATCAACAGCTGTTGAAAATTAGACCTGTTGAGAAATTTTAAAGGTCTCAAAACTGAGAGTAGTCCCAGATTAGACAGTACTTATGGAAGACTTGTGACCATTAAGTCAACAAAGACAACAAACTTCCACATTGTTTTCCAGGTTACAGGTTGGAAAATGAGGGAGTTTCTCTATGTTTTTAATATTATTATTTTATTTCCTGCCCATAATCATTTTAACAACTAAAACAAGCATTCAACAGGGCCTCTAAACTCTTTACCAGTCTGGACATTGTGAGTGAATCTGCCTTACATGAACCTAAGATGAAGTCAGTTCACACACATATGTATGCTCAGCTATTCGCTTGGTCTCTTTGCTTTTGAGATAAATTTGCTTTGCTTGCAGTAAGCCAAGCACCTGCACATCCCAGGCTGGCCTGCAGACCTGCAGCAAAGTGAAAGGACACGTCTAGGCACTGGGTTGTTGCAGAGCTGGGTGGGAAGTTGCCTCCTTCTGGTACATATCTCATCAGTAGACCTGCTTCTGCTTTTCCACTTACAACTGAAAGCAAAAAATGAACCCATGAAGAGGACTTATTTTCAGTGCAAAAACCACCAAGTGGGCCCATTTTACATTAACCTTGTGGTAGCATAGCTCTAAGAGAGATAGTGGAATAATAGCAGAGCTGAGTTTATTGTAAAATGTTTACAAAATAGGAATATTTTCAAAGGGATTTGTCTCTACACAGAGTTTGGGGTCAAATTCCTCAACACTCTTCTTATGCTGTTTGATATGTATTTTTGGCTTGTTTCCTAGGCAAAATGTAATTAATTGCAGAACAAATAACTATGACAATATGGATATTTAATTGATTTTTTATGAGTGAATCTGATGTTGCCACATATTTGCCTAAACCCACATTGTGTGAATTTTCAGACACATGAAGGAAAGTAGTGTGTTTTTATATATTGCTATTATGTGCTTATTTACAAATTTAACACATTTACTATGCTGTATACATTTTTAGCTGACTCTTCATATGTTTCTGCATGTTTTCTACTGTATGTCTTAGAAAAGCTGTGTTCATATAAATATTTAGAATAGCAAACTTTTGTTTGATTTACAATTTTTTTCAAATGTCTTCTAGTTTGGAAGAGCTAGCTTGTTAGGTCAAGCCACTGTTATCTCTGTTACATAGCATGTAAGGGAATGAACTATTAAAATACATGAGCACAAACAAATTTGGTAAAAATGTAAGGAACATCAGCAGTAAAGACACTACTTCACTGTTGAGTAGAAAATTTTCTGTAGGAAGAAGGAAAAATAAGAAAATTCAAGGAACAATGTTACTGCATCTGAAAAATTGTAGAAGACTTCTGCTGATGATAAATGATCAGGTCTTTTATCAATATCTCAAACACTCCTTGCAACAGAAAAAAAAAGATTTTATGTGAACTTGTTATCTATATTTTAATATCCTTTCTTGTGTTATCAAGGCTAGGCAATGTTAATGCTCATTTGATTTTTATTAACTTCTCTCAGTGACATAAGATATTCTCTCTTTCTTGTTATACTTATTGGAATACCCACTGCCCTTGCTTCTGTTTCCACTTATATTGACTGTAGATTAGTATAGCATCTCTGAGTTCAACAAAATGTAACTACAAGCAGAAGAGGCATTGTTTTCTTTTGCATATGTACATATAATTTTGAACATATGGTTCCAAGCATATTCTTTATTTAAATTGTCACTAACTTCAATGCATGCTTGTTTTTCATTTGTGTTCTACTTTTATGTTTTGCATTTATTGCCCAAGAGATTCATAACCAGCTGCAAGGCTCATTCTTTGGGCAACACCCAGGAAGACCTAAATGAAGGCAGCTAGAAAATGCTATTGTAGGATGACATCCAAAGATATTTAGGTTGCCTGGGACAAGGGACTACGATGAGAAGTGAGACTAGGGGTGGTGAATAAAATCTGAATTAACAATCACTGCTAAAACAGGAGATTTTGAGAGTTACTACAGATCAGCTTTTGTCTGGAGGTAGTCTAATTTCTGGTGAGGCCAACTTTTCTTTCCAACACTCACCATACCAGAGAGAGACTGAAAAAGTTGTATTTTCCTCTTACTTCAACACACAATCCAAAGACAATTTGGCAGACTTTAGTATCCCTTTGGTACAAAAGAACCTTTCAGATATATAATCTTTTTCACCTTCCTGTTATAATCCAGAAATACCTAAATTGTGTTAGTTGAGCATACTGTCTTGAAGAGTAAGATGCAAAAAGGATTATGTCTGATCTAGGAATTCAGGAGTGCTGTAACAGAAAGACATGGAATGAGACTCAAAACATCTGCAATTTTAAGTGACAGAATATATTTTTTTGGCAGAATCCTTTTATCACATTTGTTCATTATTTACTGTCATGGAATCCACTTACATTGACTTCAGAAATAACATTTGTTAACTGCATTACAAATGTGAAAAGGAATCTTTCTTCAGCACAGGCTGATTTGGTTGAAAGTTGGCATAATGTTAATGACATCAGAAATAATGTGTCAGAGTGTGCTGTTTAACAATCATGTTAGAAAATATATATGTTTTTTCTTGGTGATAGTGAAAATTGAGACATATAATTCTGAAGTAAGCACTGACAATTTTATATGTATCCATCATACTAATACTGACCTATATTGCCTTGAGGGCAAGGCATAGCTCTTAGTAACACAATTTTAATTTAAGTTTAGCATAGTTTTCTCTTGTCATTAAATGCTATTCTCGATCTATCAGATTTAGTATTAATAGGGTAATAAAAATCTTGAAGAGCAGTAAGAGGTGAACACACTGAGCTTCAAAACTTCTGCTGAGTATCTTGAACAACCAGAAGATGAATAGGAAGCAAGATTTTAAAGATAGGAAAGGCAGGTCACTTTGTAGAGAAAAAATAATGTGACTTTTTTTTTTTTTCTAAGTAAAATAAGTCGATCACTTTTAACTTTTTTTCAGTTTAGTTCTCCATACTTCCAGTCACCACAGTTGCACTTTTCTGCAGTTGTTTGTATAATTTGAGTACAGATGTCCAAAATTGTACAAATTAGTTCTGTCTCTACATTTTTGTTTCACTAGAAAACTTCAACTAATAAAGATGACATATTCCTTTTCTAGCAGATACATGGTATCACCAACATCTAAGTCTCTCTCCTCTGATGTTCTAATTTCATCATCATCCACTTCTTCCTGTTAGATGCTTTAATGTAGTGTTTTGTCCATCTACATTATGTCCTAATGTTTAGGTATCAGTAAAATGAATTGAAATTATATTTTATTGTGTGTCAAACTCATTAACAGCACTATTAAATAAGGTTGGTCTCAACATTAACCAATTAAGAACTCTATTTATACTTTATACTTTCCTTTTAGTTCAACCCAGTTCCTTATGTCTTTGGTCATTTCCTTAACAAATCATTAAAGTTGTACTGGGTATCAATATTTTTATCATCAGTATCTGCTAAAATATTACAGGCTTATGGTATTCAGTATGAATTACTTTTATTGCATTTTCTCTGTGGAGAAATGACAGCTATGAATGAGAAATTTAAAAATGTAATATCTTTGTTGATAATTGATATTATACTTCACCCCTTATCTCTGAATTTTAATAATTTAACAACTGTAGGTACTACTGATGTAAAATTAACAGTTATTTTGACCATTTTTTTTCTTTCCTAAATAGCTTCCCCATTTAACAATAAGCAGCATGACAATAGGTGTGAGGAGTCAAAGCAAAGCTACATCTAGCTCTGCATGCTCTTTCCAAGAGCAAGTGCCCAAGGAATAGAACAAATGTTGTTTGGGGGTTTTTTTTGTTTGGTTTTTTTTTTTTTTTTTTTTTTTTTCCTTTAGGAGAAGTCTCTGAACTCCTAACAATGGGAATATTAGAAATATCTCATGGATACTCTAAGACAGATTTTGGTTTCAACATACTCAGTAACGAACTGGATTTTGCTTCTTGTCTACTTGTCTAGTCTCCTTCTTCTATAGTCTGGTCATGTACTTGTCTAGTTTCCATGTGAGCCCAACTATGATGTGTTCACTCTCGCAAATTGATAAATGTATAAAAATGTATATTTCTTAAATAACATTTAATGTAAAAATTGTTTCAGAATTCAGATGGGGACCACTTGCCCCTGTTAAAGTGCTTGGGGATTATTTTCATTTGATTGCAGAAACTTCAATTCTAGCTGTTAAATAAGCATTTGCCTCCCTAATCTCCATATAAATATTTTTATGGAAAACTGAAGCAAAAGTTTACTCAGTTCTAGAAGCGTATAAAAATTATCTTTAATTTTCAACTTTTTCTTCACCACCTACTTGACTTGTTTCTTTCTTCCTTATTTTCTTTTTAGTTATTATAACTTGACACTAGATGATCTATTCAAGTGCCTAGGTTCT
This sequence comes from Tetrax tetrax, assembly GCA_009806455.1. Lineage (NCBI taxonomy): Eukaryota > Metazoa > Chordata > Aves > Otidiformes > Otididae > Tetrax > Tetrax tetrax. The sequence continues at coordinate 353,200 of WHYT01014718.1, read as the reverse complement.
TTATGGAATAATTTTATTTCCTCATTAATATATTTTTTTCCTTTGGTCATTCATTGTAGGTAACTTTCCGTTTCTCATTCTATTATTCAGGTAGCTTCAAGAATTTTCCAACATTTTAAAATGGTGTTTCAATTTTATTAGGAATCATTATTCATAATTATCTGTGAAAGGAAATGCAATCCTGGCTCAGAAACAGCCAGTCTGATGAACTGGCTTTGTGCCGCCGGTCTTGGATTCCCTGAGATCCCAGGGTGCAGAGGAACTGGAGTGCCTAGGAGTCAAAGCTGACCCAGAAACCTTGGCACTTGGATGCTATGGCTCTCATGAGCTTCAAAACTCCTGGCTCCATGTCTGTCCAGGCTGAGATTGAGCCAAGAGCTTGCTAACCTTGGAGGACCTGGGAGTCTGGACCTTTGCAGCCAGCAATGGCAGGACTTTCTGGGTCACAGGTCCTTGTAAATCTGTTCAGTGGCTCTTTGGAAGACTGGGAGCTTGGAAATGTCTTTGTGTTGGGCCACATGGGAGCCTGGAAGTGGAGGTGACAAATCCTACCTGCAAAGCAGGTTTCCATTGCAACTTTGTATTTAAACTCCTTTCATGAAACATTCTTGCAACAATAATTTGGAATTGTTTTAAGAGGAAACAGTTTTGAAGCAGTGTTAAGCATATTCTCTTGAAGGGACTCTACAAGTTTCTGGATGTTTTACTCTTGAAAACACTGATGTGTGGAAGAAGAGCATTTGAAGTATCTTGCAATGGGTCCAGAAGTTTGATTTCAACTCTTGCTCCAGATTTGCCCTAAAGAGCAAGATGTTTCTGATTTTTTATGATCCCGAGGTTATTTTCACATAAGGGTATATGCATATGTGTGTATAGTATGTGTTTATGTTGGAATTCCACAATGATCATAATTCTACTTCCCGAAATCAGCTGGTGTTTGGCAACTGATTTCAGTTAAAACAAATTAGATGCTCATTCAGAAATAAACAGATTCTTTGGCATGTTGAGCTTGTGTCTTCTCATGATGGTTATGAGGCTTGTTGCTTTTTTAAACTGGAACATGTTTTGTATACTTTATGGACATAAAATAAAATGGAAGAATTCTGGAACAAAAGGGAGAAGATTGTTAGAGTTCCAGTAATGTAGATACTTACTGGTTTTGGTTAATTATTTTTTTCCCAAAAGGAAGAAAATACATCTTTAGTGTCTGGCTACAGATTCAGAATGTTACCCTTCCCTAGCGCTTAGGATTACCAGAACTTTACGTGGGCGAAAGTAACTTTTAGTGACAAGGTTAGAGTTCAAGTTCATTTGAATTAGCCTCCAAATATTCAGATGCTTACTGTATCTTAATATTTGAAGGGTTATTGGGTAAGAATTGTATCAGCTTCATTACTGTGCAAAATCTGGGCTAAGAGTCCTACGGGAAAAGCATTTTGTCCTTAAGATTTCTAATACTTTTTGCCTGAGAAGCCAGTAAGCTTGTGAAACAGTCTTTCTCTCAGACTTTGTTGCTTTTTTAGCAGGTTCTAAATTTTCTGAACTTCCCAGTGAAAGATCTAATATAAGGGATGAAAAAAAGCTAGATATTGTCCTGCTTAAACCGGTCTGCTTGGACTCTTGGGTCTTCCAATCAACCAGGCAGTAAAACTGCCTGTCCTGACTTCCTATCACAGTCCTAGCACACAGGGGTCTCCCAGCAAGTATTGGCACTGCCACGCATTATTTAGGAAAAACTTGCTCATCATGCCACTCTGCTGCTCTCTCTCTCAATCCTGAATTAAGAAGATGATATAGCCTTAGTCTCTCAAGCTGTCTTTGAAGCAGGGAATGCTCCTGCGGAGGAGCTCAGTGTGACCAGAGGGATCTGCACTTTAAAAGCATGAAATGCAGTGGGACAGGGCTCTGCTAGACACTTTGTTTAACTATGTCAGTTAACCCTTGTTACCTGAAATAATGCTTCTTGGGACAGGACAGTGTAGTGGAAAAACAGTCTTTGAAACAAAGCTTTAGAACCCTGATTTTTATTTTCAGGCATATTATTACAAATCAGTGAGCAGGAAGGCAGTTTAAAATGTTGTCAGGCACAGAAACCAGTTCAAGGACCCTACCTGACCCTTAAAATAAAAGGTAGAGAAAAAAAAAGATGTGATATGTTTGAGTTTCTATCGTAAATATTTTTAGCTGTCAAAGTAAGCAATACAGTACATGTTTGGATTACCAATAATAAAGACGTTTACTGCTCAAGAGACCTCCAGAATTGCATGTCATAGTATGTAATTACTAAGATGGATATGGAAAGGAAACATCAAAATAATATTTTTTACAAGAGAGAGAGGATATTATAAATAGCTAAATGAAGTGTCTCAGATAAACCAGAAAATATTATTTTTATTACTTTTTTTTTTTTTTGCCAAGATTCTGTTCAGCAACATCAAAGTTAAAGTTTAATATTGATAATATGCTTAAGATTCATTACAGTTATCTCTTCAACGAAAGTGCCAATGGACGTTACTTGTTAGCTTTAAAATCACTCAGGTGATTATAGGACATCTTAAACTACAGGATAACAAATAGGGCACATTTAGTGAAAGCAACAGCTAAACCTAGAGTGACTGTAGTGGATCCAGGATTGCATAGAAGAGTAAATGGAAGGACCAGTGATAGTATTAAGGTCCTCCTCCTCTTAAACAAGTCCTTATTGTTCTGACTGGGTTTCTCTTCAATAGGGAACTACATTCTTCTAAGTAACAAACAAAATATTCTTAAACTGAGATAACATCTTCTGTCTCACAATTATTAATCAAAACTATCTAATAACTTTGGAATCTTTTGAATGATTTTTAAAAACCTATTATAGAACCTTACTCAGTCTGACCTCTATGCTGGTAAGGCGTGACACAGAAGATGGAGGACTAAATGCCCTCCTGGTGAGAAGGTACTTGAAGTCTCATACTTCATATGAGAGTGTTGTATTCATTGGGCCCATTTATAAAGATCAGAAAGGTGTCAACACCTGTAATAGAATATATAAAACTTAGTCATAGTGTTTTAAGAATATTTCTGGATGTCTTTTGTGAAAAGAATGTATTGGGGCTCCTGATGCCAAGTGTATAAAGGCACACCTTTTCAAGTCATGATTCAAACTATTTAAACACCATAAGGGAGTGAAACAAATTTATGTACTGTACTGTACTATTTCCTGATAAGTAGCAAGTACCATGTCTGAAGTGCTAGAAATAGGCTCAGTCTCTGAGTTCAAACTTTATTCTCAAGGCTGTATCATTATACCTTCACTCTATAGAATGTTGCAAAACATGTAATTAGCAAAAAGCTATACAAGTAAAACAGCAATCTCAAATATTCCTGAGAGTTTACTTTGTGCTGAATGTCTACATTAATAGATGTCAAACTACTTGATTATCATTAATTAGATTTTTAGAAAAGTTTACAATTTCAGAGGACCTGGCTTGGAATTCTTTGCATTATCGACAAAGTTTGTGTTCTGCTTCCTGTCAGTTGAAATAAACAGCTAGAAAATGTGTTTCTCTGCAGCTATATTCTGTAGCACGTTAAGCAACATTAAAGGGAGAACATTAACTTGAGGAGATTCCTTTATAAATTTTGTTCAGTAAGTCACCAGAGTCTGACAGTTAAATCTGATTTTTGTCTTGACCATATCAGAAAAAAAAAAGAATTCTCTACAAGCTTTTATTTTTATATCATGCTGATATGAATGGGAATTGAGATCATTTAATATAGATGATACATAAACAGCTAAGTCAGATAAGGACATGAAGAACCATGAACAGACATGATTGCAAGGAAAATAAACTCAGGGATTTGGGGGAAGCTGGTCATGGAGTGGGATATAAATAAACCGCAATAATAAACTTATCTTTTTTTTTTTTCTTCAGAATGACATAGATAAAATGTATTTCCTTTTCTCTTACATTACAATGGGAAATATTCTGTCACAATGAACTAGACCCCAGCCGAATCTTTCTTAAAAGCTAATAAATGACTACCCCTTTACTTAAGTGGCTGATTTTTAAACACAAATGAGTATGTCCTTATACAAAAACTCTGTCTTTTAAAATTCATTTTGTATCACTCTTGCAGGATTTAAACACAGGAAACACATTCAAAATTACATAATGGAAGAATATAACACTGTAGGTCATGCAGATGGGCTCAGGTTATTAGTCACGACCTGTCAGTTAAGGAGTTGCAATATTTTCCATTATAAACCTGCATTCAAGTTGCTCTTTCCTTTTTTTTTTGTCATTCATAAGCAAATCCACATGTATCACAGATGTTTATGCAGATTCTTTCATATTTTTGAAAAATACAGGTCTTATTTTAGATAACATTCAAATATTATTTTATAATTGTTTTGCAGTGAAAAGTGTGCTGTGCACCATGGCCCCTGGTACATTTGCAGATTCATTCTTGGGATTGCCTTCTCCTGACATATCTTCTAAAGCACTAGACCGGTCAGTCAGTCCTGGGCTTTGTCTAGGCAGTGAGACAGGTGTGGTCCACGTATGCTCCACAGTCCCAATCTCCTGCTGGTGTTCCCACTGGGGGAGCATGTTGGACACAAGGTCACAGAGGTGTGTTCAGAGGGCGGGCAGCAGAGCAAAGGGTACTACTCTCTGCAGTGGGGATCTCTGCTTGGTGGCTTAATGAGAGAGATGTAGTCAATGTGTGTCTTCATGCTCCTCATATTGCTGCTGCTGTGGTACGGGAAAAGTGATAGACGTAAACCACAGATGATGGGTTAGTCCAAGAAATAGAATGGTTCAAATAATTGACTTATTTTGACAGGCTAAATGACTCAAAAGTTAAGAAATTGTTAGAGTGGGCCAGAAGAGATTGTCTGTGTTTGCTTGTTTCTGCCAAAATAGGAAATAAATGTAAATAAAATCATAATGTAGTTACACACTATTGCACTGTCACTCGTAAATGCAGAAGATTAGATTCATTGACCTGGGATTCTCCTTCCATTTGGTAATGTCAGGAGTTGTGGAAGATGGTGGGTTTTGGAGATATTCAACTTTTGCTTGGAGAAAAAAATGGAAGAGAATATTTTGTCCTGATGACTGAGATATAAAGGTCAAGATCCCTTGCTTTATAACTAACAGTGTCACAAACTCTTATGCGACTCATTCTGAGAAAAAAAAAAATGTGAAAGTAAATAAATTAATCCCTATAAAATTATTGGTCTCTGTAAGTCAGAGAAAGATCAAAGAAATATGAACTAATAATTCATTTCATGTTACATTCTTGTGTGCATCAATTGAGCTGGGTCAGATCACACTTCCTCTGAGAGTGAGTTTAGAAAAAAAAGTTATGGTTTTAGGTCAAAAAGTGGAAATTGATAGTTTTAAAATAACATAAACACCAAAGCTTTTGAGAGTAATACTTGTATTTCAGTTGTGAAATAAACAAAATTATGTACTTGGCTGATTTTTCTTCTCAGCTGAGGGATGCCACAAGATTTTATACAGGCTAACTCTTGGATAACACAGACATGATACTAATTCTTCTCAAAAATTATTTTGTTAACAATACCAAACATTGCGTTAACTACCTTACTGCTACCTAAGATTCATATTCATATGAATTTAATGAAACATGGATATAATAGTTCATATTGTACCTATATATGCTACCTACTTAGAATAGTGGTTGAACACTTTCTCAACTAAGAACAACAAACTGCTTATGTGTTAATCTGTAACAGATCTCTGAATCAGTTATCTCTGCTAAATATTGTATTACATCCTTAATTTTGGCCAGTCACCAAAATCTGTTGCCCTTGAAAGTATGATTGTAGGTCACACTCATTTGCAAACTTAAATGGGATGTCATATTAAATTGTGGATTTCATTTTTAAAAAGTAGAAGTATGAATCAGTACTTAAAACCATTTTAGTTCAACTTGCATATTGTTTTCATTATCTTTAATTATTCCATGATAGGAATTTTCCATAATGTAAAAGAGTACAAAGCTCTCAAAAATTTTTCATGTTGTTGCTGACCCAAACACAAGCAAGCAATACAGTTCATATTATGATCTCAGTGATCCACAGTGAAGGTACATTTTTCTGGGGAAAAAATAATCCATCACATACATGAAATTTTGTTTGAATCTGAGAAAACTGCAGTCAAATTCTAATGTTTTTGAACTCTGAACAGGGGTAGAGACAAAATATGTTATCCCTCTTTGCTTTCATAGATCAAGATCTCAAAAGTACAATTTCAACAATCTCTGACACAAAGAAAAAAAATATAAGGTTTAATAATCAATAGAACTTTGACAAGATTTACAATCACAGTTGTTAGAACAGAAAATAGTAATTTAAATTGCTTTTCCTATGCAAATTTCAGTAAAGTTTTGCAAAAATTTAGGAGTGTTTAACAGCAGAGGGCATTCTAATTTTCCAGGGAGGTATAAAAAGGGACATTTTCACTTACATAAATACAGTGAAAGTCAGTGAAGTCTATATAATAGAAACAGAAAGAAAAATATTAATAGAAGGCAAAATCTCACAGTAAAATTGTAAGAGAATACATTTTAAACAGACTGTGTTTACTGAACTATGTGTTTTGAAACTGAAGAAAAATCACTATTATTTCCCTCTTTTAGGGTGCAAATATTTGTTCATATGGAAGCTGGTTTGGATATATGTATGAGTGTACATATGCATTCATGCATGTGTTTGTATATATGTATGCCTTGTGTGTTTCAGTCTGTGAAAATAAGTTGAAGCACTTGTTATAGTCAATATAAATATACTCATGTGAAGTTGAAAGGAAGTACATATATTTGCCTACAATTAATACAAACATATTTCCTTTAAACTTCACTGTGATGAGATGCACAAGTGACTATACTGCTTTGGAATATCTCCCTGAATGATTTAGTTAAGTATTTGATCTTTTTCCTCTAGGATATAGTCCTGCCATTCTCTTTCAGGCAAAGTTCCCACTGAAATCATAAGTTTAGTCTGAGCAAGTGTGTTAGGTTTAAACATTTTATTGAGAAAGAGCTGTCAATAATCCCCTTCTCAAAGAAAGGCTCTGAAACAGTTGCTGTGTTGTATTCTGCTAATTTATTGTTTTTAAACTTACACTTAAAAAACACATTTATGAGCACATAATTTAGAAATGAACATCTGGAAGCTCAGAACAGATGTAGTTTGAGAGTACGGTGGCTGGAGAAACGCTTCCCATCTACTGGTGCTCAGAATTATACTGAATTTGCTTCCTGGAGCAGGAATGTGAGGCAGTGCAATGGCTTTCATATGTTTACAAATGGTGCATGAAAAGCATCACCGTTCAGCATTGTTTGGGTAAGTTAGGCCCACAGGTTGTATACTGAGCATGGATTTTCCCTGTCACGAGAGAGGATAAACTCATCAGGTCCATTAGGTCAGAGGTTGAATAGGAAAGGCAAGAGACCATGCAAGAGTTCCCACCACTATGCCCTACTTGTAAATAAATAGAAGACTTCAGTCTCCACCACTATCAAGTCTTCTCTTTTCACAAACACTTAATTCAGCAGCACAAATAGGCTTTTTTTTTTCCCCCTTAAAAGATAAAAAGACACCTACAGATCTTATTCTGTTTGCCTGGCTCTGTCTGCCTTTCTTTACCATTTGTGATGATTGATTGCTTCTGTGTTTCATCAATTAAAAATGTTTTAGAGTACAAAGTCTTCAGCGTGTTTAATAGAGTATGGTTAAGTAAACATCCTCCACCAAAGCAGCACAAGTAGAGCTTAAAATAAATACTGCTACTGTGCCAAGTTCATAATTGCTTGCACATTTAGCACTTTACCATGTCCTAAGCATAGCCATAAAAAAAAAAGCTTTCCATGCTTACTGTAGCTGTCATGAAACTATAGCCATTTAAGTATTGCAGATTATTTACATTTTTGAAATATTTAATTTTCCAGTTTATGTCATATACAAAATTTGTTTCAAAGAACCAAAAGCTTAGCCCAAAGATGAGTAGCGGTCAGGCTTTGTCAACAAACTAGCCAAGTAAGTGCTTTGATATGATTTTCTTTCTGACAACAGAATAAATTTTCAAGGATACAATGTGAAAGGATCCAGTGCATCTGTCACTCCAGGTGTCATCAGCTTTATTGGAAAGGCAGACTTTCATCTGTGATTTTATTTCAAGATAGATAAAATCTGTTACAGTTAGGTGACAGACACCTGTTACTTCCAAGAACACTGACCATAACAACTGGGTGTTTCGAAAATATGACACTGAAAAGCTTTACACCCAATTATGTTTGGGGAATACAAATAGTTAAGAAAAATCTGTTATCTGGAGTAATTTACACATTAAAGTCAATGTCACTTAAAAAAAAAAAAAAGAAAATATTTATACTAGAAAAATATATAAACTGTGAAAGTTACGTAAATGTAATTGGAAGTAGGCATCTATAAATGGAATGGCTATGGCTTCATGTTTCTGGAATATCTACCAGGATGCTCCAGAATTTTTCTGTCATCTGTGCCTAACATTTTTTTCACCTAAAAATTTCTCACATACTGTTTTCTCTATCACTGCTTTCATTTTCAACCTCCTTGTCTACAGTGAAGCTGTCTTTTTTCTAACAGTTGCTGAGAAATGTGGTTGAAAAAAAGGAAAATATAATGAACTTCTGAAGAAAAGATAGCTGAAGTGCCTCCCAGCTAGATTTAGCTTTAGTTTAAATCTGAGTTCCAGTTTTTCTGCCTACAGCCTGTTCCACCTTCCTTGTCTCTCTCGTTTTCCTTCCCCCACTCATTTGGTCCTGTGAAATTTTGAACTTGTTCATAGGCTTAATGAATGATAAAAAGTAAAAATTAATAGTTACATTATTATATGGTCACTAGAGGTTTTGTGTCCTGTGTAACCTTTTTCAGATTCAAAAAGTTCTCACGCTTCAGACTATAATTGAAAATAGAAAATTGCCATATGTGTATGAATGAGAAATCAACTATTTAAAATACAGATTATTGTAAGAATTCCTACTGATTAAATCTGTGACATGTTTGACCAAACCATTGGCAAGCGGACTATTCCTGTTTTGAATTCCAAACAATAAGATTGCTATATTAGGCAATGTTCTTTAATATATATGAAATACTAAATCTGAGGTTTACTTAAGTGTGCAATAACCATTCACAAAACTTAAAACTAGGTCAGGAAAATATTTCATAAGTCTGTATGCATTTGGTTGAAATCATGTCACAGAAATTGTTCCAGATGACTGTTATATTGTGTTAGCAAAAGGAAATACTGCATTGTTAAGAAAAAGAAAAAGTCTTTTAATTGACTACTTCAATTAAAAAACATGTTAAATGTTGCAATTTCATCGCTGTGCAATGTTACAGTGCATTTGCTTGAAGACAACACAGCACTGCAAGTACTCAAAAAATTAGTAACAAAACCCTGCTATTCACCCAACAGAAGAAACGAAACCATTACAGAGAAAAGAAACTAACGAGCAGGTTCACATCACTTAACAGTTCAGTTAACCAATTTACTTTGATAACAGATTAAAAAGTATATTTAATTACATACCATTTATGGCTCAAGAACATGAGAATGAATATCTGATCTAGAAGGGGAGATTTCTAAAGGAAATATTATCCTTCTGTGAAGGGGATGTATTGAAAGCATTTTGTTTTATTTTTAAGAGAGCTAATTACTCTGGAGAAGAAAGACAGATTTATCCAAGTCAAGATAGCAAGTAATCTCTTAGTCTGGATATTTACCTGATACAGATCCAAGTACTGGTGTCAGGATACTCATTCCTTCTTTGTCTCTGTGCTGGGTTTTTTTAAATTGTTTGTTAGTTTGTTTGGTTTTTTTTTTCCTTCTATTTCTCATCTCCTCTCTCCTGAGCATATGTGAGCATATGATATAGGTATATACAACAAAATTAAATAGGCATCTAAAAATGTATTAGAAATCATACCATAATGTGCTTATCTAAAATGGAGTATGTGACTAAACTGTGGAAGCAGAAATATTTTAGATTATAACATTGAAGACATTTAAGGAAAACCAGAAATGGTGAATTCAAAGGTTGTTTACTATAAGAGTTTCAGTTACTTTACTCTGAAGTCACCGGTTACATTGTCTTTGCTACCATGGATCTGCTTGGAGACTATTGCTTTAATTTGTCAATGGCTCTCTTTTATTGGGGATCCTAAATGGGGATGCAGGGCTCCAGATGTGGTCTCGAAACTTCCAAATACTTCAGGGCCTTTTGCAGTTAAGTGCCAAACAGGGACCAAGCCACTCAGCCTGCAGACTATGCACTTGTAATGTGCTTGTGGCTGGCCTTCATCACTGCAAGGCTCCCCTTTCACTCATTTCCATCAGGACCCCCAGGGTTGCCTCTGCAGAGCTGCTCCACAGTCAGTTGACCTCTGTCCTGCAGTAATGCACTGGGCTGTCCCCTCCAGGGAGAATGATTTTGTACCCACCAATGTTGAACTTTACAAGGTCTTCATCAGCCCATTTCTCTGACCTGCTGGGGTCCCTCTGAAGAACAGTCCTGCTGTCCCGTGTATCAACTGCTCCCTGAGTTTGGTGTCATCTGAAAATTTGCTAAGGATACATTTGATTTCTTTTTACTAGTGAATAATTAAGACAACAAGCAGTATTGACCTCCAGTATGGACCCTAAGGAACAGCACTTGCAGCCATCTATCAGCTAGATTTTAGCTGAAGCAGATGAGCCAGTTTTTCACCTACCTTAGCCCACCTATCCAGTTCCCTGCTCCTCAATACGGCTACTGGGAGGACAGGCCGAAAGTCTTGTTAAGTGAAGGTACACCCTATCTGCTACCATCCCCTTGTCCCCACAGCCAGCTGTGCCATCATGAGAAGCAAGCAGAAGAGATAAGTAGGAGTCACCTGAACAGCCTGAGGCCTCATTACAGCAATCTGTAAACTGTGTGTTTTGTTTTCTGTTTCTTCTTTAGTATGTAAACATCTGTAGTATGCTAGTAATAATTTTAAATATTTTAAAATATTAAAATAAGATACTAATTTAAACCATCAAACATTGGGTGTTATGCACTTTGCAAATATTCAGCTTTAGGAAATAGTTGGATACACACCAACATACTCATTGGGCCACTGACACAATTTCGCTTCATTCAAACAATCACTCAGAGTTTCATAAAGTTCTTGGTCAAAGACCTCCAGCACTTAGGTCACTTCAGTCCCTAATTCTGAAAATCTCTTCTAGAAGCAAAGTCCAAACTCAGTGCTGCATCATTAGCACGTCCAAAGATCTAAAGCTTTAAAATCAAGGGACTGAATACAAATTAGGAGGGTGTTTTTCCATCTAAGTCAACCTACCAGTAGTTAGGAGATATGGGGAGACTGAAGAATGCAACTTCTAAAGGGTATCAAGCCAGAACTCATCATCTGAGATGTGCCAGGATGCTTTTTAGGTAAAAAATATGACAGATTGTGATGGTTTAGCCCGAATCACCACACAGTTTCTCGCTCACCCTCCCCCTCCCAGGCGGGATGGGGGAGAGAATTGGGAAGGAAGGAGAACTCGTGGGTTGAGATGACGACAATTTACTAAAATAACGAAGGAAAACTACAATAATAACAGAATATAAGGATATTAAAATATACAAGGTAAACAATGTATGCTTTCTCACCACCCGATGTCCCAATGACCGATACAGCCCGTCCCGAGCAGCGATCACGGAAACAAAACCGAGCGGCAAGCAAAGGAGCAAAAAGGGAGCCAGCAAGGTAGAGGGAACGATGCCAGCAAACTGAAGAGAAAGATGGATGTCAGGAAGGCAGATATCCGCCCCGGCCAGCCCCCACTTATATACTGAGCATGACGTTTATGGCATGGAATACTCTCTTTGGCCAGTTTGGATCAATTATTCTGTCTGTCTTTCTCCCAGCTTCCTGCATCTGCAAATTAGCAAGACTTGGAAAGCAGGACGGTGTTCTTGGTCTCATTCACAACAACTCATATCATCAGGGTGTTTATCAACATTCTTCACACACGAAATTCAAAACATACCAGCTACTGAGAGGAAAAAATTAACTCCATCCCTGCCAAAACCAGGACACAGATTATGATGAAAAAAATGTGACAGATTATGATGAAGCAGAATGAGGCAAACTACCTTAAAATATCCTTTCAAAACTACAGTAATCGAGTTCATTGCCTGAAGGGAACTTACAGGTTTATTTTAACTTTTCACAGATAATTGCACCTATATAAATGCAACAGTGTTGTGCTTTTATTAGGCGTTTGTTCCATGGTGAAGGAAATATTCAGAACTTTTAAAAAATGTTACATTAAAAAGCCAACATGAAATGAAATATCCATGTACAAATGAACTCTATAATAATTTCAACTCCGTTATGGGCAGACAAAGTGGTCCTTTCTGTTTTTCACAGATGTCTTTGTGTCACAATGAACGTCTCAATTTTTTCAACAAGTTCAGAAAATTCCATTTTTTCTGCCTATGTAACCGCCACGGTGCCATACATTCTCCTCTGAGAGGGCGCAGAACTGTCCTCACGACACCCTTGCTCAGGAAGAACAGCATCATTTTCTCTGCGGTGTTGAGGGAATAATAGATTAAGTGGTTTTCTCAAGGACACAGGAAATCTGTGGTAAAGCAGAAAACAGAATCCCAGTATCATGAAACTCTAGACAGCAATGTTAACCACCAGACCACCAAAGCTCAGACCTAAGGTACACTATGCTGAGAGAAAAAAAAAAAAGTGACATGAAATGTTTCAAATTGAAAGTGGTGAGACTTCCAATCCCTTCCACAGTGACTCCCCAGCAGAGCTGCACGGGACCTCGCACATCGGGTCATCACAGATGACTATCTCGTGTGAGCTGGGACAGCAAGGAGGGGACTTTCTGGACAGCATTGCACATTGTGCCAGCTTTCAGGTGTGATGTCAGCATGGTTTCTGTGTCAGTAAGGGAATATTAAAAAAAAAAGAGTTGCAAACCCCTCTAATCTGAATTGCGCTTGACATTCACAGACCACACCAAGGAAAACAAAACAAAACAAAACAAACAAAAAATGAACTTGCAAGTCTTGAACAACTTTCCTTAACAGTCTGCACAGCCTGTGGTTGCAGACTGGGTGGCACAGGAGAGGCTTTCTTGTGCAGTTTCTAGCAGTGACAAGCACGGCAGTTGTCACCCAAGCAGTGCACTGATCCGTGACAGCGGGCTGGTTACCGCACCTTGCACCCTCTCACCACAGCTGGACTGGTGGGTAGGACGGACAAATGGATGCTGGATAAGGAGGAAATAAGAAGGTAGAGACTGTTCAGATACACTGAGTTAACAGAGGACAAGCAAAAGACAGTAAGAGGGTGTCCAAAGTTTCCTTTACAGGGCAAGGTTAGTCCATCTTGCACTCTTCTGTTGACCAGTTATGGAATTAATGCTTGACTTTAAAATCTGTGAAATTTAGTGTATATTCATAATTACCACAGCAGCTAATTTGCTGCTGCTAGGATGAATGTTAGATATGTTTAAAATAAACACAGAGGTTGTGTGGGGTTATTTTGGTTGGGGTTTTGGGTTGGTTATTTTTTTTTTTAATTTAAGAAATGCTGCAAGTAATTTAAGTGGTTTACCAATTATCAGAAAGCTTGAAAAGAATGAATAGTAAACTTACTCTTCTGCTAGTAAAGTCTAACACTGATCAAAAGGAGAGCTCTTTTCTTTTAAAATATTGCTTCATAATTAATGGCTTAGAATTTGCATGTAGAGAATTGCACTTTCCAGTGTTACTTGTTCTAGTCTAAGTGTTAAAATCTCTTCTCTTTGTCCTTTTTTTCTCTAGAAAGTGTAATTTATTGGAATTACCATATTACGAAAAAATATTTTCTTTCAGGTACAAACAAAACTAACTGACTAGTCACTCATATTTTCAGGGGAAAAAGTATGGAAATGCAACCTGCATTTACTAGAGAACAAGAAGAAAAATCTAAAATAAAATAAAACACTGAAAATTGACCTTTCTCTTAAATTCTTGTAATTTTTTTTTCAGATAAGAATTCATAGTGTTTCAATTATATTTATGAATCTGTAAACAGCTGAAAAGGAACCACTGAAATATCTTGTTTTCACAAAAATATGAAATTTTCTGATGCCAAATTTGGAAGTAGTCTAACATTTCAGATGCCACAGCATAATAAATGTTGTAATTCAAATGTCTGTGACCCTAGGAAGTTTTCTACCATAGCATCTCCAGAACAACCATGTTGCAAAGCCTTAATGTGAATTTTGGAAAAAGTCATAGTAGGAATAGTAAAATCTGCTTATTAGTGCGCCAGTTTTCTGGAAGACTTGCCCCCTATATATAGCGCATCATATTGGAAATCATATGTCTAACTGATGTTTTAGTGCAAGAACATTTCCAGATGGGCCCTGATCAGCATCCCCCCACCTCCAATCTGTTTTCTTTGAAAATAAACTTCCAAAGTGGACACTGATTCAGCAGGAAATTCAGTAATTAAATTGGAGATACTCTTTGGAAAAAGACTACACCCATAGGTGGTCAGGCTAATATATTTTAGGGTGAAACTGGACTGTCCTTTTGGAAATATAAATAAAAGAATAAGAGAACACTGAAATACCTAAATAGCATTTTGATGGATGTTCTTTTGTCCCTTACCATAAAATGAATTAGAGACTAATCCAAATACCAACAAGCTAAATAGTATTCTTCCTTTCCCATCAGAAAAGTTTGATGAAATTGCAGTAAGAGAGATGGTTACAAACTTAGTGAGATCAGGCTCAGAAACCTGACAAACATTAAACGACTTTTGTGAAATGCAGTTGCTAAAAGGTAACAGAATAAAATCTCAAAGTTACGGATTTTAGTTTCAGTCACAATAGGAAATAGGAAGAGATAGATTTATCTGTACTTTAGTATTTAGCTGTGGTAGGTAAAAGCCAAGAGAAAAAAAAATGCTTTGGTCTCAATGCTGGCAAATACCTTGAAGAAAGAGTTTGGAATATGATTCCAGATCAAATTTCATAGCTAGATCTTTTTGGTCCTTTTCAGTCATAAATGTAGGGACAGAAGCACTCAAATTCCATGGCTGTATTTGAAGCTTGGCACTGTTTCTGACAGTTGTCAGTACCAGATGTTTCTGAAGAAGGTCTTTATTTATTTTTAACTCTGTTGATAGGAGCCATCTGCTCCCCAAATATCTCAGCTAAAGAATGACTGTAATGTATATTTAATAATTAACTGATAATGAGCTGAGCTGAGCAACTTTATAATTGAGTAATCATTTGTAAATCCATTCTCTTCTTTCGCTTACCTAACAGGATTTTAAACTTTTGGGATTTGCAAAGCACAGTGTTTTTCAATGTTTTTCAGTGGATGAGGACTTTCGTGTACTGATACTTTTCTTTGATACTTTTCACCAATTCCTTATACAAAGGCTATGAACAAAAAAAAAAAAAAAATCAGCAGAAAATACCTTGAAAATACTGCCAAAAGTATATTCTGAATCAAAAGTATATTCAGTACAGATAAACTGGCAGTTAAACCCTGTAACAGGTGGATCGGAGTAAAATAGAATCAAGTTTTACTTTGGTAAAATTGCTTTCTAAGAGAGATTTCTCACCTTTGCTTGTCCATAGGGTGTAGAGTTTAACTCAATGATAAGATAAGCCATTCCTATTAATCAATGTTCTTGTTCAAAGAAAATAATGGAAGGTTATGGAATTTCTCAAACAAATCTTAACCAGGCACCCCAATCCCAATTTTGTCTCTGTTGATTACAAAGATTCTTTTTCCTTTGATGATAGTTCTTATGGATTTTGGCCAGTCCAGCTCACTGTTAAGAATCACTGATGATCTATGATTTATAGTGGAGTGTCAGCACCAACTTTGAAAATTCTTTTCTTCAGAATTGGTCTGAAAATCCCTTGAGGAGAGGAGAACTGTCTGGCCCTTCCATTTCCAGTCTGAGCAGGAAGTTCAGGGGAACAAGAAAGCTAAAATAATACAAGAATATTTGTACAAAGTTAAAGCTGAATCTGGAGTGAAATCAAGTGTATGTTTTCTTCTTTTTCTTTATTAATTAGGCATGTAATGCTTATCAGCAGATGATTTTATCCTCGTGCTTTGGTCACATCTTAAGGTTGCCACAAAGCCCTCCTCTGTAATGAGAACATGACTCCAAATATTTTCTGCCTTTATGGTCTGCATACCATGGAAATGTCATGTGGATTTATTGTACCCTGAGAAGACCACCTTAGAAGTTGAATTTGGGAGACACAGCCAGCCTCTGAACCCCCTAGTTTGCTAGATTAGACATCCAAGCCACAGCATGTACATTGACCTGTCATCTCCTTCTTCTGTGCCCATTCTGCTCTCACATCCCCAGTCCCTGCTGCTTTTAGAGTCGTGGTGGAGAGTACAACTTGTAGTCTTCTGTGAAGTGCAGAGAATATAAAGGCACCTTGTACACAGCAATTATTTTTAAGGACAATACTGTCCCATATTTAACCATATGTATTGCCATATGATATCTCAAGGAAAACACGAACAGTCAGACTAAGGTACTTATCATCCCTCTTTTGCCTCTAGTCAATGACTAACAGACCTGGTTTTTAATCTTTACTCAGAATGACATTTTCATTGACTTCTGGCTGATCTCAGATTTAATTTTATAGCTAAATATTTTCTGGTTTTTAGGACTTCAGTCTTAAATAAGGACAGAAATGCTCAAACTTCAGTGCTGTCTTTGAATTGTGTAGGCTGACAGATTTCTAAGGCCATTTTACCTCCCTTGGCATGAAAGAAAAACAGGGAGGGTGGATGAGAATGAATAACTGTGAACTTCTTCAGGAATGGACAATTTATCAGCTCTATACAGTAGTATCAAGGAAATGTATGGAGTGAAATCAAGATAGACTCAAATTTGTGCACGAAACAATAAAGCAGTGGCACACAAAGAATTTCTCAGTGTGACGTCTCTTTGCAAAGCTGGCTCTGAAAAGAGCTCTGCATGGGGCTCATTAAAATTCTGCAGTCATGGTCCACAAACAGAGCAGGACACACAGTGAATAAAGGTCTGTACAAGCATGGAGTTTTGGGGAAAATCAGATTGCTTTGTTATACCCTGGCAGTTCAGTCTTGAAATCCATACTCTCACTGGTATTCCTATTGGCTTCATTCACACGATGGAGACGTCAGGACTATCTAAAGAAAAATCAGCTCTGCACACTCATAAAAAACCCCTCCAGCCCAAATATACAACATCTATTCACTCCTTCTTCACCCTGTTGCACCAGTATGGCTCAACATTTCTCATTATGGCTAACACGTTCTTATTTTTTTTTTTTCAATTGAAAATATGAAATGGCATGCGAGGATGATTTGCATTATATCATTTGCAATTTTTGCGTAAGGAAAGAGGGTAGGATTTTTTTTGCTCACATCTTGCACAAAACACTGAATTTTTTGAAGTTTAGCAGACTTTAAGACCTGAGAGGAATAGCTGGCCAAAACTCCTTCACAACAGAAATTGTTCCTGTACAGACCCATAGCCTGCAATTGAGTTGGACAGTATTTTCTAGATGGAAATCTAAGTTGAAATCCTCATCCTGCCTTCTCACAGTCATAAACAGCTAGTGGCAAGTGGAGAATCAAGTTCTAGTTTTGGGGTTTTTTTAAATTGTTTAATTCAAGGTAAAATCTGCCCTTAATTACAGTTTGTGAACACTAATGTGTACAATAAAGTAGTAAATGCTATACAGCATTGTTCTTTAAAAAAAAAATTCCTTACAACTAACATACCACAGTTACTCCAGAAAGTCTGATCCTGTCCTCCTTTCTCAGTCAGCACCCTTTTTCATTAGTTTCATCTGGATTTTATCTGAATAAAGAACTGCAGGATCTGATCTGGACTGTGGATTAAATAAATTCAACAGGATAACTCATTAAGAAAACAAGTCAAAAGGGATTTTTCTATTTGTAGTGTGAGAGATGTTGACAGCGGCTAACCTTACCAGCAAGCTTGTTGCTTCTTGTAAACCTGTTCTCTTTCAGTTTTTCGGGACATGTTGCCAAAGAACTTTGGCAGAGTCTGTAGTTGCCACTGCTGATCCCTTTTAACGAGGTTTGTGGGTCATTTGAAAGCTGCAAAGCAAAGTGAGACTTTGCTTTTCGTGTTTTGCCAATTTCATTATGCTTTGGCTGGTAGTTAAGGGTCATTCCCAAAAGCCTAAAGGACATTTTTATTAGCTTTCTACAGGGGTACTACTTACTTTCTTTCCTGGCAGATTTCCATATTCACTGTGACTAAAGCAACCTCTATTGTTATTTGACAAGAGGAAAAAAAAGACAATTTTTGTCATTCCCCAAGCAGAGAAGCTGTCAGTTACCAGAAGAATAAAGACTTCAGTGTTTACCTTTCCACACAGCCCAGTGACTGCACAGAGGCAAGAGGAGATTTTTAATGCATTGAATGAAAGAATACACAGAACAGCATCAATGGACTGAAAAAATAAAAAATTTGCATACTTCTTCTTGTCAGTCCACCTCTCCTTAAGTGGCATATTGCTATGGAAACAAGTAAAGATCACTTTAATATGGCTATTAGCATTTCAGCCAAAAATGGTCACCTTTTGGCCACTCCGTGGAAGGTTGCTATGTCATCTGGATGCACAAAAGTGAATGCCAAAGTGATGAAGGGTGCCTACAGTGCCCAGCTATTTATTGCTTTCAGGATTGACCTTATATATGTACATCCCTAGGCAGAATTGCCAGTGGAACCAAAAGGGCACTGCTGGGAGCCGGTCATCTGCTCAGTGCCCAGCCTTAGGAACTGGCTTGGATATTAGACAGATGTATTTCAGTGGGAAATTGCAGCTCCCTGATCCCAGGATAACTGCCAGGGTGACATTTTGGCCCTTCCACAGAATGGGAGGGCGAGTCTTTTTGTAATACTGGGATCCTTATTTACGCTTTAGGTTTTTGCCTTGAATTCTCCTTTCTCAGGGGAAGGGCAGAGAGCAGAATTTCTTTCTTTTCTCCATGCATCTCACACCCAGCCTCAGACTGCCCCCCATTTCAGCAAGTGCACATGCAAGGATCCTGCTCTGCAGGGTTCTCTTCAGATGTCTTACCCCTCAGCTGGACTAGCTGGAATATACGTTTTACTTTTTTTGAAACAACTGATAGTTTTGCTGTATGCATCCATAGGTGACCAGACGCATTGTCAGGAGAGGAAGCAGGGCAGGGAGAGTGTGATATTCTCTATTTACATTCCAGTAAGAGTAGAATTTTTGTAAGGATTTGACCCTAGCAATTCCTGCATACGTATGCAAAGAAGAGTGTCAGAAGGCTTTCCCTTCTCATCATTTCCCTAGCACAGTAGCACAAATGAAACATTTATGGTCTCCCCAAGCTCCTGTAATGTGGCCCAGCCTTTTTCTACTCACTTGGATTGAGTGTCACCAGAGAGGATCGTGTAGTGCACATTAACGCATGCTGCTGCAGACGCACTTCCTTGGCACGTTCAGGACCTCCTGTAGGTCAGTGGCTCCCGTTCCTCCTGCCAGGTTCTGCAGTGGTCCCTCCTCCTCCCTCAAAGGGCTGTTCAACAGAAAGCAGCACTTTTTATCAGTTATCTTCCTCTGCAGACAGATTTTTCTCAGTGAACACTTCTCAAAGATTTCTATGTACCAATCCCCCTTCAGACACAGCTCCATCAGCACAAGCTGGGAAATTTGTCTGAGCAAATTCTGAAAGGCTCAGCAAGCCGCGCATGAGGTCTACGGCCAGAGCTGCTGACCTGCATCACTGCCTGCCAGCGCTGACCCCAGCAGACTAATTACAAGACAGTGCTATGCCTTCCTCATACACTGAAAGAGCAAAGCTGCTGAACATTTACATTTTCCAAGGGACTGAACACATAGACATAGCTGGTGATTCTTATACATATATGTATAACATTCTTATATATATTCTCATATATGTCTTTGCATTTGCTGAGCTTCAGACAGAATATTAACAAAACCTTGTTATCCCATGTTTTATTTAAAGGCCTTTAGAATATGTTTTGATTTGTCATAGTTAATCATGGTTTTTCTCAGTGTCAGAGGTCTACATGTGCATTTTTAAATGGTCAAATTAACCACTTTTTAAAGTTATAGATCTTACTGGACTTATCATTTTAGCTCAATGAAACAGATAAAATAGGCCTGTAAATGAATTTCTGTAATTTTTCGTACATATTTATCAAACACTAGTGTGTAAAGTGTCATGAAATTGATAGTGAATTTAAATACAGAATGTTTCATGTATCTTTTGCTTAGTATTTAGCTTGTTACAACATCTAATGTGTCACAGAAGTGCAGTTAACATTTATTTAATGGATTGACTTTGTTAGGTTTAGGAACTCTCTGTGTTTATGTCATAGTGTTTCCACACTCCAGGAGTTCCAGTGCACTGTACAGGCAGGGAACGAAACTCACTCAAGCATTGTTGACTCCTGTAGGGATTAGAAGTGTCTCCGTTTGTCACCTCTTTTTTATTTCTGACTATCCAGCTCTCTGCAACACATTTATTGTATGAAACTATGAGACCCCCTCAGATACTCATTTTCTATGTGTCCATGTTTGTTTCATATTCAATGCCAATATTATTTTAACAACATTTAGTTTTAGCTGTCAGGATAGTTTGAATCTTATCACAAAATGTGAGATAAGTCTGTGCCATCTGGGAGTTTGGAGTCCACGTGTTTGATCCTTTAATAATTATTTTTGCAAATGTGCAATGCATCCTGATTATTTTTTGTTATTCAATTGCATTGGCTTTATAGAACTGACAAGTGATGAAAGAATATATTTCATCAGCTCAGAGCACCAGCCAGATTTCCCTGCCAGCTGTTGTGTTAATATTCCATAATTTCTAGTCAGGGATCATATTTATATTGGCACATTATTAGTGTACTTTCATCATTATGGAACCATTAGCCTACTGCTGTCATCTCTGCAGCCTGAAGGGATGGACCTGTCTCAGCTATACGAGTCAGATAGGGTCCAACCTGCATTTATTTAACTGATTTACTGTATGAACCGGAGGCCTCATGATTCAGTTTTCTCCTCTGCAAAATGAGAATAATGACATTTTCTTACTTCCAAAAGGTGTTGCCTAGATAAATACATTAAAGAATGTGACATAAGAAAATAACGGGGCCGTAGTTAGAAGAGGCTAAGCTGACAGCACAGGAATAGATCTGATAGATGCATCCGTCCCTAAAGAAATGTGTGGAGGTTCGGATAAACTTTTATTTATATATCCAGCTCATTTCCCTAGCACAGTAGCACAAATGAAACATTTATGGTCTCCCCAAGCAAACTCCGTCCACTTAGATAATTTTTTGTGACTTTGATCTCCATACTTTCCAACAACAAGATACTTTTTTTCGTGTGAGTTTTCTGTGGCTAAGGGTGGCAAAATTACATTTGTAAGGATCTGGAGTGGAGAATAAATTCACTACCTGGACTGATGGGGGCTTGTTTTCATGTTTGAATCTCTTCTAATCCAAGCAGTAGATAATGGTTTTCAATAGATATTTTTAATCAACAAAAGTCTAATAATTAAATATTTTTCTTTTATAAGTTTGACTGAGTTGCTTACATTTTACCCAATTGTATAATGTTAAACTGAGGACTGCATTTTAGATTTAAATAATATTAATAGTTATCAATGACATTACTAAAAAGATACGAATTATCATAAGAAATGGATTATCGGTCAAAAATACTTCGTTAGACACCTATGTCAACAAAACAAAAATAGCAGGTTTTTATTTGATACAAGTAGAGAGGATACTGATATGGTATAATGGACGATAATAATTCTAATGCATTTTTATCAACTTTGCCAGGAAAGGACACAAATACATGGTTTCTTTAAAAGCTCAAAACCAAAAACTAAATGGTAAGTCACTGTACATAGCAATTGTAAAAAGTATTGTATGTATAAATATTATATGTATATGTGAATTATAATAATGTAAAACTTGAGATAAGCTTAGCAGCATGATGCATGCTATGTACATATACATATGCAAATATCTTTTGAATTCTGTGGTATTCCATGCATGTTAAACCTATTTCTTCCAAATGCTGATGCTTTGTAATATATATAACACAAGAGGAAGTAAACAGCAATCATGATGCTATTACCAAAATGTGAAGCTGAGGGTGGTTATTTTCAGACTTGAATTATTGCCTTTGGGTTTAGACATTGGATACATATATTAAGTGGATTTTTAATGGAATCAGCAACCTGTTTTTTCATCTAGTTTGACCAAGGTTTTGCAAACATCTTCCAACAAACATTTTTAAAATAAATTGGAGTATAGTTGTTGGAAGATTCAAAGCCTATTTGAAATTACCAGTGATGCCTAAAGTAATAAGCCCATTCAGGAAGCACTTCCCAAGTATAGATATTTTCCTAGAGAAGATAGAATTTACTTTACACAACTGAGTTGCTTAGTAAAATATACTGGTATATTTGGGAATTTATTTGTATTGCAAAGATAGAGGCAAACAAAAACAATGGCAATGTGCATATTTTGTTAGTGAGATACAATACTTTTATTCAAGGGAAATAATGAACAATTTACATTGCTCTAGATTTTTATAACTCTATAAAAATCTATTTTGCATGTAACAATTAAATTATTGCTGCCTGTAGAGAGTTTTGAATAACTGAACTCTCAGATGTTTTGGTCAGAAACTTCACTGGATATAAACACTTTGAGTGTAACTTAAGCAACATTTCAGCACCTAGATTCAAGCAAAGGGTACGTGAGTACTTCACTCCTCCCTTCTCAGACTACTTAGGTACTTGGAAGTAAGTAGCATTTGCTGGTTAAAACACACATAGATGCTCAAGACTGTTCTGCTGCCTGTGCTTAGGTGACCTTGGATAAGGCAAATCTTTTTTAGTTTCTATTTGTAGGTGAATTTATCCGGGTGTTCAAACTGGGTGTCCCCATACCTATGTGGACTCAGTGCAGCAGTGAGCTTGGAGCGTGCTAATGGCATTGAGTTTAGTCTGAAGAACACCAGCTGCAGCCTCTGCCTTCGTTCAGAAATTGGCAAAAGGACAGACAGAGGATGTAGTCATTGCGACAGATATTTGAACTGTAGGCTGTACGCAGCTGATTGATTGTCATCAGTGGCAGCTAGGTCCATTTCAGTTACTAGACACTTTTACAGTAGATGATAATACAATGGAGAAAAACCTCTCTGTGCCATAGTTATGTAAGGATCTAATTTTTTTTTCAAATACTGAAAAATTAGTGAGCTTAAAGCCTAGATATGTCAATTCAGTCAATTCAATGATTTACTGACTAGTCTGTTACTCATCAAAAAGATTAAACTCATAATTCCCAGAGCAGAGTTTTCTGATAGTCTAATTTTTGAATGAAACACACAGGGATCTGAAAATATAACACAGAGGGGGACATTAAACTGAGAGCAGTTTCAATTAGTGGCCACTTAAAAAATTTGATGCTATCACTTAGCCAAGGTGAGGGTGCAAGCCCTTGCAAATACAGACATGATGCCCAATCTACTAGAACTGTAACATACAGCTAACCTCTCTCTTTTAAACTAAATCTCTTTAGAACATATGCATCACACAGATTTCTCTGATCTACTGCTCATTCATCTTACTCTCTATAAAATCTATTTTACAGTATCCTTATCAAATCTATACCAACAGAGCCTGTATATT
Source organism: Tetrax tetrax (assembly GCA_009806455.1). Taxonomy (NCBI): domain Eukaryota; kingdom Metazoa; phylum Chordata; class Aves; order Otidiformes; family Otididae; genus Tetrax; species Tetrax tetrax. The sequence goes on along the minus strand of WHYT01014718.1, from coordinate 329,383 downwards.
ACCTGCTTTAATTATACAAGAAAGTGGAAAATGATTAATCTGATTAATTTCAATTACTGATTTGCATTTTCTACAGACTAAATTTAAATGTTTCAGAAAACACAGGGACCAAGAAATAGACATAGCTGAACAAAAATCTTACTTTCCAGTATTTGGTAGTTTGAAAAATGTAATTGCTTTATGTCAAAAAATACCCTGTGATTGTTTTTAGAATGCCTTTACGGATGGCCCAATACCCCAGCTGTAGTTTGAGCTTTTTATAAGAAGTGATTAATCATTAAAAATATTTTTTTGTTTTCTTGATCTATTGACTTTTGAGAGCTTTGGTTCTTAGAGCTGTTCTTCTGTAACAAGTTTTTTTCATGGACTTGTTCTATTTGATATTTACTTCATTGTCCCTGGTTGTAACAAAAGTTCTCCCAAATAAGAAAGCTGAATAAAAAAGATCTACTGGGAACACTTAGAGCTTAGGATTTATTTTATTCAGATGTAAACGTGAGTTAATCCCCCATTTTTCTTAAAGGAAACTAAGGCATGGAGATGCCAAATGGAGACAGTGGCACAGTAAGCTCTAGAGCACAGGAGTTTCTAATTTGTTCTCTGTCTATTCAGCTTGGCACTACAAAATGAGCATTTCCATCATGCTTGTTTGTCTCCAATAATCACATGCTATTTTTCAGTTTCCTTTCAAGGCTCAGCAGGCCAAACATTGTCATGCAGTGCTTGCTATTGACATGGGCAGCCCCATGTTAAAGTTAGCACCACATGATCACATTTTCTAACAGCTTAAATTAGAAGCTAGTTAAAATCCTAGCTATTTACAATTATAAAGGGTTTAGCAAAGCAAGGCAAAACAAGCTGTAATTACCTCAGCTCAGTTATTATTTGATGTGACATACGGAATAGGAAAGGGAAACATACTATGTGGACCGTCCAGCTCCAGGCACTCGAGTGTGTGTGTGCATCAGGAGCACAGAAGCCTTACACAAGCAGTGAAGAGAGGAGGGATCTGTGAATAGTAACACAGATCAGAAATACTGTGAGTGTGTCTTTACAGACCATCAGTGTGGGATGCCTAGGACAGATGGTCTGAATAATATCTAGATTTGCGCTCTTTGCAGACAGCCTCTCACATGTTCCTTTTGACCTTTAGGTTCAAGCATACATAGCAATATCCTGCTGCATGCTTATAACTTGCCACTGGCTCACAAAGCTGAGATGTCTTCTAATTATTCTTTTAATACGGCAGATGAAATACTGCAGGGACAGTGAAGTTAAAATGTGCCCGACTTCCCCCATTTATAAATTTTCCACACCACCTAAAGAGATTTGTGTTATCCAGTTACTTTGAAATAATATTTACTTTAAGTCAGCTTAAGGTAACTGCTAAATAAAGACATTGTGTTCAAACAGATAATTGTATTCAATTCAGATAATACAGTTTTAGTGGTTTGTTAAATACATAAGTGAATTGAAAAAGAAAATACATTAACCTGTGTGTTTTAAGGCTGGATTGGTTGGGGCTTTCTCCCAAGTTAACTTGTTCTCAGCTTCCAGGGAAGTGGTAATCTTGGCATAAGTCTTTGTTCAGAAGACATAACATGAAGCAATACCAGCTGGGGTTCTCTGTTAGAAAACCCTGAGAGCTTTCCGTAGAGGAATCTTCCAGGAGCACGTCCTTTGAATGTTTACTGTGCACTGGTGATGCGTTAGCTTTGCAGCACTGTCTTCTTGAAATCTTCTTTGAAGTCCAGGTTTTGATCCCTCACCTTCAAACTAATTTCTTCCCCTTCTAACTACAAGAATTACTCTCGCTATTCCTCCCAACTGAAATAAGAATTCGTTCACTTCCCTGAAGGTGTCTTTTTGTTTGCTCAGGTGTTACCACTTGTTCTTGGCTAAGTAGCAAGTATCTCCTTGCATCTGCAAGGACTAAACTTTCCTTTTTTTTTTCTTCTCCATGGTGTTTCATTGGCATATTTCAATGTTATATTTGTTCTTTCACTGGACCTTGTATTTGCTCAGCCACACTAGTGAATTAGGTGAGATGAAAATATTTTCTTCACTTTCATGCATGATAATTATTTCAAGGGGCATTGTCCCCAAAGAGGTTTATTCCTGTATAGAGATGGCATAATAAGAGTCTGTTTAAAGACTATATAGAATAATAGAATTAGGAGTAAGAAATTTCAGTGCAGAAGCTTTTATCATCTTTTACATTCTTGCGGTATAATTATACTGAACTTCATTGTATTTTGGTTTCTTACATATATCTTCTCTGGATTCCTTTCTGCTGTCCAGACTATGGAAGAGTTCACTCTCATTTGACAAATACCTTATGTGAATTGTTGCTGTCATTATGATAACTCTTGTTCATAAAATATTAAGAATAAGCAAATGCAGGTATGACACCAAGTGTATGTAGCCACCTATGTTTGTTATCTTCCTCTTCCTTTTCCCTCTGCTAGCTATTTAGTACAGGGTATATCTGGAAATACTTGTTGCTACAGAAGCTAAGACACTGGGATTTAGCCCTGATCTGAACTACTCAAAGCACTGCCATAAAAAAAAAAAACAAACAATGTACAAAGTGTGCAACTGGCTAATGTACATTCCTAAGCACCAGAGATCTTCAGCTGCATTTATTTACCATTATTTTTATGCTTTCCAGGCACTCAGGTTCCTAGAATGAGTCTAAGCAGTAGCCATTGGTTGGAAATGCTGAGTAATATTTCTATCTCCCTCTCTCCATCAATCACTTGCAGTGCTCATATTTTATCTATTATTTCTCAGCACCTTTACATGCAGCTAAAAGCTGTAAAGCAGCATTTTCTACCTGGTACCAAATACTGTAGTCCTCCTTTTCAAGCCTGGGAAAAGCCTTGAGAATCTGACCCACAGAGGCACTAGGTAATTTGGTGAATACCAATTATTTTTACTGAAAATAAGTGCTTATAGGATACAGATTATATTTCAAAGTGCTGCTCTTGCCTTCATTCCTTAGAGTTTGGCTATCAAGACATGTTTTCTGTCTGGATATTTTCTGTCTAGAATATTTTCCAGTTAAGCAATGACAATTTTAAAACTCTGTGGTTAGCAGTTTTACAGGGTGAAGATTTAATCATCTGGGCATTGAAAAAGTTTGCTTTGTATTTGCTAAATAGAAGAAATGTGAGGATAAGTTTGAGGAGAAGTGTTGGGTTTTTGGCTTTTTGTTTCTAGAAAGGGAAGGTGTGAGGGTGTCAGACTGTAGCTGTCCATTTAGCAAGTCACACTCTTCAAAGTGGAAATTCTCTACCAGCAGTCCTACATGGATGTTTACAATCTAAACATGTGGACATTTTCAGCTAATTACATGACCACTTCAAAAAGGACAAACCACAGCGTATGAAAACACGCTGTTTGCCACACCACAGGCTGTATTCTGGTCTGCCTTTAGGATCCATACAATTTCCTGTTCATGTATTTCCATAGGCCAGGGCTCTTCGGTGGAATGTACATGAGATAAAGCATTTTTTTCAGTCACTTAAACTTCCCACTGGATACATGGGGATAAACATCTGGCATTGGTTTGTGGTGCACTGATAGCCAGGACTGAAAAGACAGTATTGACAAAAAAAAAAAAAAAAAAGAAGCTCTACGACACATTACGAGCACTGGCTTCTCTGCTTTCCCCTACTGCAAAATTTCAGTGAAATCTTTGGACCATGCTGTGACTGCCCCCTCACCCTCCCAGCTGCAAAGCTGTGCTCAGAATCAGTATCTTCCTTCTGCGGCTCTGCAAGCGTCTCCCACAGCAGCGTTGCCCATTACTGGGTAAATACAGCGCCTTTTCATTTGTCCCTGTTTCCCTTAGAGACAAACAAACAAAAGGAAGTACTTTTTCTCATGATGCATAAAAAAATTATGGAACTCATTGCCACAGGATGTTGTGGAGTCCAAAAATATAAATGTTTTAAAAATTATATTAGATAAACGTGTGAAGGTTGGGTCCAGCAGTGTCTATAAAGTACAATTTTCTACGGACAAACTTGCCTCAGGAAGTTCCTAAGGTGTGGATATCTTGGAGAATATACTATCCTGAAGAACTTATACATGCTTTGTTCTTACAGGGCTTCTACTATTGACCATTGTCAGAAATAGGATTCTGAACAAGACAAACCTTTGGCATAAATCAGTATAGCCATTTTATGTCTTTCTGTTCTTGTCTTTTTTTTTAATGTATTGAGAAAAATAGTTTAATTATTGCCAGTGCTACAGTCGCCCAGTATGTTTTCTTATTTATCTTTTCCTTTAACACACTAACTTATTTCCCAAGGCAATGAAGCAAAACAAAATGTTACTAAAATGTCAACTTGTTTTATACAATTATCCTCAGATTTCCACAGTGGATTTTTTCACTCCAACAGTTGATGGAAGCCATCTTGCTGAACCAGTCTCTAATCCTATGCAACAAGAATACAGCTTGCAACACAGTAGTTTAATCAGAAGAAATGCTCCTTTGTAAAAAATATTTTTTAAAAAAATTAAATATTGAATCACTTTATAGTTACATAACTGCATTCTAGCAAGAATCTACAAGAACTGATCTCGGATTTCTTTGCACAGACTGACCACAGAAGGTTGTCCAGGCTGCAGTTTGCAGCAGACATGAGTATCAGCTATTGTTAAATATGCAGATCCTTAGCTGGCATAAATCAGGTCCACCATCCCCAGCAGAGTCAGACCATGAAGGCTAAAATCTGAAACTTGAATAGCAATAGGACTAGTGTTGTCCAGAAAAAAAAAATCATTTGCACAAAAACACAACATGAAGATACTTAGTTTGAGCACTGAAATAATGTATTTTAAAAGTTTCTTCTTCATCAGTTGCTTACTTTCAAAGGTCATATTTTCCCAAAATAATAAATAAATAAATAATATTTCTTGCAAATTCAGTGTTCGGAACTTAACACAAATGTCTTGTCAGCCAACCTGCACATCAACTTATCAATGGTTCCTCTCTCTTTCAAATAATTATTTGTTGAAAATATCTTGAATGTAATGTGAACCACATTGCCTCAACCCAAAGTCTGCAGATAGCACATTCATTTAACTGCTTGAGGTGTTCTAGGATCTGCTGTAGTTAAAAACCATCAAGTGATGAATAAGTACATTTGCACTCACAGCCTGAGGGCAGGGTTGTAATTGTTCCTAAATCCTCTAAAAGACTAAGTACCAGCACTGTATAGCAATTCTTATCTTCTAAAACTGAGGAACCTGAAATTTTGGTGAGGGAATAAAGCATAAATTTACTCTATTTGGGATCACATCTTCATTAAGGAAACTCAATGAATGAATAAATTAATAAGATTAATGTTATTAATTCCACAATGAAAAAACAGATTGAGAAGCCAGTAGATAAAACTTTTACATTAAAAATACTGACAGCAAAGACTAGGGTAATGAATGACACGTTTCCAATTTCTTAGTTAGTCTTGCAGCAATCCAATTGCTGTCAGATCAAGGAATCTGTTTTGGTCATGCTAGCCCTGAATTTTCAACCTTTTTTTTTTTTTCCTGCAGCCTAAAAAATATTGTCCCAGTGGCTTTGTTTGTTGGTTTTTCAAATTGCACTTGAACTAAAAAAGACCAAACCATATGTTTACATACTGCTTTGATAGCTTTAAGAAGTTGGTAGTCCTGGTAGTATATTCATTTGGAAGGAAAGAGAGGAGAAGAAATGTCTAGCTCTGCTTTATATTATGAAGGGAAGGGAAAAGGGAGAAGAGAACAAGAACAGGAAGGAGAAGGGAGAAAACAAAAGGGTGAGGAAAGGTGAATGGAAGTTTCCATAGTTGCTTTAACGACAGGTGATTATCTGACATCTATTAATTACCTCATCTATGAAAACTATGTATTTGTCATAAGCAGATGGTGATACATTTACAGACTTTTTTGAAACCTGTAGCTCCCCAACTTACTAATTATGCTCCTGATCCTTGACAGCAAATTCACAGAGCTAAATGATGCTATAATATCACTTGAAGATTTGGTCTCTATCACCAAATCATAACAACCATGCTTCAAAGACCTGCTTAGATTAGCGTATTCAGCAGTAATCCTGCTAAAGGTGAAGGCTTTCATTACATTCTTGAAATCTGATAGTTTGATATTTTTATTTCCCGTGTTCTTTATCTGAATCATGGGAAACAAAAGCCTTCTTACACAATGACCAGCAAACATTTGAAAGAACTAAATGGATTCTCTGAAAATGATGAAATCTTTTACATGTGAAATCTAGACTCTATTGTCAGTTTTGTTTCCACAGTCATAACTCGTGATTACTTTCAAGTGGACACCGCATCAGAAACAACATTATTTAGAAAAAGGAAAGCAAGAAGCTCTATTTCATTAAGTGATGACTGATAAAAAGCAGTTCATTTGAAACCTGTTTGTATTGGTTGTGTCCCTTTCAATGCCTCTTTTGTGTAGATAAAGTATTTTCTTAAAAGTAGGTGCTGAATCTCTTCTGGTGTTGAACATGTCCATGACACAATATTGAGTGGTTTTGGTGAGCATTTCTGATCTCAGATTGTTGTGTGTTGACATTTGCATAATAGGTAGACAGTTTCAAACAAATTCTATCAGGTACCAATCCTGTTAAATCCTTATTTTTTGTAAGGATAGCTAGCTCTGTCTCTAAAAACAAAAATCCTAGGCATGATGTCCAGTTTATGTATGTAGCTCTCTATTCTGATTTTTTTGGATGACAGACTTGCTAGAATTGAATGCTAGGCATTGAATGCTATGCAACTGTTGTGTATGCGGGGTGTGAGAACTCCCAGAATCACAACATTTCAAGCCAAAAGTTTATTTATGTAGAAAATTTGTGGAGTAATTTTCTGAATATCTTCCCACTTTGAACTGTGTCCAAATAAGAAATATGTGGGAATTAGGTACAGAAACACAGTATGGCCCTAAGCTACAGATTCAAAAAACTCTGATGCTTACAGTGGAATTTCAGTGGTACAGAGGCACTTAAATTTAAGCATTCTACAAATGTGTGATGGATTTCACATGAGATCACCGAACCTGAGAACCTGCAGGCCAGTAGATTTTTATGAGTCTGTGAAAAAACTTGTTGCCTGATGCATACGTGAAATCTTAGACTTGCCATGAAGTACAGTGGCATCCTCTCTATAATTTAACTGCTTAATTGCTGGGAGAGGAAGCTAAATTGTATGTTTATTCAATGATTCTTGCAAAATTCATAAACAGTCTTGGAAAAGAGACAAATCCTTAGGACACCTGACATCTGTATCACTGGGCCACCACATCACATTCCTACTTGAGCACTTTCTCTTTAGTGTCATGAACCTTCTGCTCTTCATGGCATAATGGTCCTGCTTTAGCAGGGGACAGAGAACACATTTAACCCATCCTAGTCTATACTTCTATGGACTAAACTCTTGCCTGGAAGAGAACTTGTAGGCCTGCCACCCCTGAGACAGAGGAGAGAATAGAAGTCTTGTTTTCTACTCTCTCACATGATGATGTTTTAGAGAAAATGAAAACCAGAGAAATCAATTTGCTGTACCTAAGTAATTGATGGCTAATCTAGGAGGAAATATCTAAGAGAGTATTGTGAGCCTAATCCCAGTGAGACACACTTGCCAGTGGGGTTAAGTGAACTTCTGCTCACTGCGTTTGTGACTATGAATCACATTCTTAAGAGCTTAATGTCCCACTTTCAATATATGAGGAATTCACATATTTATCTTTGCTCCAAAGCTCTCCATGTATATCTAAACTTTAGCACTTTTGAGATTCTTATCCTAATAGATTATTCTTAAAAATGTTCCTGTGCTTTTTCATTTATATAAGAGATACAATCTTGTGGAATACTGAATAGTTTTTATATGGTAGAGGAGTATCTTTTATGAACAAGATGGTGAACCTTCTGTAACTTGAATAATACAAGTGATGGAAAGGCAAGATGCATGTTCTAGTCAACACTATGTATACAGTTTAGTTTGGCACTGTTAAATCTGTGTGCATTTGGCCACATATGGCTGAACAGTAATATGTTTTTGGTTTTAGGCTGGCTACTTTAATAGTAGTTTAGGATTTCAACAATCATCTCTGAAATCATTAATCATATAATGGCTCCTTCTATTGCCTGTTGGGATGTATTAGTGAAAGGACAGTTGTGATGGTTTAGCCCGAATCACCACACGGTTAACTCCATCCCTGCCAAAACCAGGACAACTATGTTAATGCTGAATTGTTCCAGTGTCCAGGATAAAGGAAACAGTAAAACAAAATAGTTAAGCTGTACCCTCATGTCCCAAACTTAAAGGAGTATCTTTGTAGAAGAGGTGAATTGAGTGGGCTAATCCTGGCATACTTATCAAAGTGACTCATACTCTTTCCTCGTTGAGAAAAGCAAACAAAGAGAACAAAATTCTCCCCTTTATAAATGCATTAAACCAGAGCTCAGAGCTCCTCCTCCATGCCCCCCATGGCACTAAGGTATATAACAAAGTAGCTATGAGACATCATAAAATCACATATTCCTTAAAGTTAGCAATATTTTTCTGTTTTCCCAGAGTACACAACTGAAGAGATGAGCTACGCCAAATAACACAGAATGTAATTATTTTTAGCTCTGATTCAACAGGAGATTTACAGACAGATTAGTGGTCACCAAAGAAGTATTTGCATCTGTTGTTTATGTTATAACATCCCAGATCAAAGTAAGGCTTTAAACTTTAAGTTTACATTTTCCAAGTGAATAACGGAAATGACAAAAAAGCTGAAGATGTGAGGAGAGAAAAGCTACAGAGTATTAAATACACTGAGGACAATTTTGAAACAAAGGGGGGATGTAGAATGAAGCCTAGAGGCTGAATCCAAACTTCTGAACACTCTGCTCCTCATTCCCCACATTATGTACATATATGTGTGTGTGTCTGTGAATCATCTCAGAGATCGTGGAAACACTGTTTAAAAAATGAGGCCTGTGTTGGCCTCAGTCTTTGCTGAATGTCCAGCCCTTTGCAATACCATGTCCAGTGTGCTTAATTCTGCGTACCCATGTCGACAGAACATTTCTGTGGCTGAAGCTAACAAAGTTAGTACTGAGCTGCAGTGGCAGAAACAAGTCCAGTAAAAACCCAGCCATGGAAATTCAGCCAAAATAAGGCTTCTTTCTAACCAGATGCTAAGATTTTTCAAGTAAATATAAATCTTCAATGAGATGATTTTAAGTAAGTTGAGGGTCTCTTTGAAGAGCTAATTGATGTGGGTTCCTACAGTCAAAAAAGATCTGTTAACTGCCTTGTAAAAGAGGAGATCAACAACAGGAAAAAAAACCAACACAACAACAAAAACTCCGCTTGAGCCACTGTCTAATGAGGTCGTGATTAGCCCTTTTATGGAGTTAACTAAGAAGGAAAAAGAAGAAAGGTGCCTACGATTTAATTACATGACTCAGAAAATTATTAATGGTCTGGAGATCCCATCACAAAAAGCTCACTTGTAATATACAGCTCAGGTCAATAACGGTCAAAGGCATTTTCATTTAGTAGATTTCAGAGGCCTTTAATGAAATAATTTGCTGGCTTCGGTTCAGTTCATATGCCCCGATCCTTTACTGAGATCTTCACAGGAGATGACTATATAATAACAGATGCTCACAATTTCAGCCACGTACCAATGCACCAGTACACCCATATACGCACGCGACAATATTCGTCTATACATGCATGCAAAGGTTGGGACTGAGAAGCCCTGCCTCTTTTTCAAAGAACAACCATCATAAATTATTTCAATTTGTGTCTTTGTCTGCAAGTTGACAGGATATGACAAGTGTTGGGCTTACGTGTAGACTGATGTTGGCTTTATTTATGGTCTTTCTTGGACACAGTTAAACGGGTAGAAATTGAACAGTGGCAAAATGTCATTAACTATGAAAAACAAACAAACTTACCAGAAAGACCTTCTTTCTCTCACCACTCATCTACATATCACTGTAGTATTACTCAGAAAGGGTATAAGTAAGGTAAAAAAGGGCTAAATATAAGGTCGATTTAAGTTGGCATTGTCTTAAAAAATATTTCAAGTCACCCTGTGGACTTAAATTCTTACAGAATGTTCTGTTCCCTTAACTGAACATCACATTCAATTTGTCTGGATGAATATGTTTGGATTATTTATTTATGTTGGAAAAACCGTATGAATTTAAATTTAATTTAATGAGCTGACTAACTTGTCCTTTAATGGTATCAAAGTTCCACTAAATTTGAGAAGCAAATGCAGTTTTAAACAAAATTAGGGGACAGTTGAAATAACTAATTTAATCTGATTTTGGAAGTTAGCATAAATATACTGAAGTATAGCTGTCACGTTTTTTCAGCAATTCTGTTACATGTCCTTTTCTTTTTAAGTGAGGTAAACTATTTCTATCTGAGAGACTGGCCTGCACTTCGAATTCCAATGTATTTCTCTCACACAGCTTTCTGTGCAGGAACCATACCGTTTTATTTTTAAATAACCTGTAACTGTTTTAAATCAATATAAATCATACAAGTAAGAGACAATAATCCACTGTCTTTTTATGCTTATATCTTATTTTACAGAAAATTATTCTGAAAGAATATTTACAGCAATTAAAAGTCATCCTATTTATTATTAAGCAATCATTTATTATTAAGCAATAATTTTGTGGATATACCAAAGAGTAGCTATTCACAGTATCCTAGGAAGTACGGACTGAAAAAAACTATTTGATCATCTAGTTCCTTCTTTGATAATTCAGGATTATTTCCTAAAGCATACCCCTTCAACCCTTAAGTCCACCAGAGCTAATTATATACTGTATATTTCATTTTTAATATCCATCTCACTCTTCTCAATGAAAGCTTAGAGTTAATGCAAGAGTAGAATAAGCTTTAAGTATAAAATAAATGTAACAAAATACCAATCTAATTAACATTTCAGGTCTCAGAAAGCCAGTTTATATTAAAAAACCTTCTTACCACTTTGCGAACCATGTGTTAAAAGATGGGGATTATGAAGATCCATTGCAGTGAAGGACTGAAGCATTCTTCTTTGTGCTTGTTCAGCTGATCTATAGCGCGGTCTGTGCCAAGACCCTCCACCTTTCTTAAACATAGTGATGAAACACATCTACCACTGAGCCATGAGCCATTCTTCACATGGTCACTTCATTCTTTTCAATGTCACTAATTGTTTATGTGAAGCATCTTGGTAAGAAGAGGGTAAACTGGGCTAGCATCCTGTTTGAACAGTACTTACCAAAGTTCCATTCATGTTTATGAAAATATTTGTTTACTAACCAATATAAAAGAGCACTGGACTAAGAAACAAATGGCAGGAAAACTTTTTTTCTGTCAGCACTTATGTAACATGTAATTGCAGTTTCGTGATTTTGGTAGTCCACACAGAGCTTACCTGCAGAAAGCTAGTGTTTACATTATATTTACAAAAGGAAATTAGAGCTGCCACATGAAGGAAAATTATTGGGACAGCCCATGTTTTAGTTTATTATTTCACAGGTGTATCAGAGACTTCTTGTCAGACAAGCTACCAGCTTTGTGGGAAGTTCACAGAATCCAGGAAGCTATATGCTCAAAAGTCACTTGTTTTTTATCTGATCCTTGTATTTCAATGTGGTTTATAGTCAGTACTATTAAACAGGGACTCACACTCTTAATTTTAGCAGCAGATGAGTTATCAGTGTCAGCTTCCTTTTTACCTGATAAATTCACTGACTCATCTGTTGAACACAGTCTTTTCTGGCAGGATGGGACCAGAAGCTACTTCTTACATATTACAGAATCAATTGTCACACACCCGAGCACACTGTCACCACCAGGAAAGTGAGGAATACACTGAACCTTTGTGTTGAGCTGTCTCAAGAGTAATCAGCTCCAATTACCAGCGACCCAGAGTCCATATCCCTTCCGCCTAACAAAAATAGAAGCAAGATTATGAATGCATTGCATTTGAGTAGGGCTGGGTGAATCCCTGATCTGCACTGTTTCTGGGAGCTAGGGCAAGGGGAAAAAGGTAGGTTACGTTTATTTTACATTTTTGTAATGTCCAAAAAGAAATCTGTAGGAAATTTTGGTAGTACAGCTAGAGAAATGTCTTTCTACTTTTTGCAAATATCTGCTTTCACTTGTGAAAGCCGGCCGGTTTGCCTGCATGTCAGTGAAAAGCTGTGCAACCATCCCAGATAAAAGGGAACCTTGCAATAACCCGGACTAACACAGATGTTTACAAGAGCGTGAAGGAGAGGAGGGAGAATCATGTTTTATAAACACTCGTCTGTGGTTTTGAATAAGGAACCTTCAACTAGAGCAGAGTTTTGTAGTACGTTTGAGATTTGTTATCTAGTTTTCTTTGGCAACTAGAAGTCATCCAACCTGGAAAAGTAGTTCAGATGAGGCAAGCAAGCATTGCAGTGTTTCAGCTGAGCCTCTAGTCCCACATCCCACTGGTTTGTGGATGATGATGAAGAAGATGCTTTCATGACATAACCTTCTCTCATGTGGCAGCAGTGGACTGCAGGTCTGCTTGGAATGTCCCCTCTTTTGGGGTGCCGTGAAAGTACAGCTATTGCTGCTGCCCAGCTGTGAAAGATCTGCTACTGGAACTGCAGAGAGACAAAAAGATAAGCTTCAAACAAACCCCAAACACCTCGACCTTTCAGGAAGTTCAGTTCTCAACTGGAACTCTGCAGCTTTTGCTTATTTTAAATAATCCTGTATTATTCCTTTTAAAGAAAACACCTTTGTGATGGTCTTGCAGTCCACTTGCAAAGAAAGGAACAAAGTCCTGGTTTTCTGCTTCTTCATCATCACACTGACAAAATGAACAGTGCCACTACTGCCATTGTTATCACACAGAAATCCATTAAACATTCTACACATTGCGCAGAATTTTATTTCTCCCCTTCCCTTTTCCTGCTGGAAAATTTGCAGTAGCATGGTAATTTATTTCAAGTAGAACAGAAGCACTTGTGTTTTAGCTTTCTTTTCATGTCTAAAAGCTAGAAGTTTAGTCCAAACGTAATAATCCCTACGTGCATGCTTGCACTTATGTTAATAGTATACTTTTCACAAGAAAATAATCTTGGATAGCATGTTAATAGGTTTACAAGATGACAAACCCCAATGTTTAGTTTCATAGCAGATTAGAATTGCAAAAAAACTAATTAATAATAATGTATAATAGCATTCCTGTTGGCTTTGAGAAGGTATTTTTACCTGTTCTGGTGATGAAAGTCAAAAACAAAAGTGAAGTCTCAAGGGTGAAATCTTGGTCAAATTGAGGTTAACTACAAAACCTCCATTGACTTTAATACGTCAGGATTCCAGACTTTACCTAACCTTCCTGTGTCATCCCAGTAGAGGATCATATGGATTCTTTTTCAACAGATAAATCCGTATGTGTCCTAACTCCACGTTATTTGACCTCATGGAAATGAATCCGCAGCGTTATCCGAATGGAAAGAATTGGATCCAGATGAGGCAGGGATGTCTCAACGGGAAATCAGGGGTTTCCTGACCTGCTACCCCACAGGTTTCTGTACGGCTCTGCTGGCTCCAGTACTCTGATCTTCCCCCGACCCAATCTTCAGGCACAGCATAGCACTAACATTGTTTCCATCAGCATCAATACCAGAGATGGAAAACCTGTGTCCTGAAAAAGAGAACACCTATCCCAGAACATTTATTCCTGACTTTTGCACGGCTTATATTTAGCTTTTCTGTGCTCTGGGCACAGAGGTTTGCAGATGGTGATGGGGTTTGGATGTGCTTTGCAGTGACTGATACAGTTTCCTTGGGTCCTCTGGGAGCAACAGATATAAGTAGGATTAGAGTCACCGTCACAGCATTCTTTTAGTGCCAGGCAAGATTTTTTCATCTGTTTTCAGTAGTGAAGAAACTGCCATGCTATAATGTTCTGACTACAGGGCATGAATGTTATTGCCAGCTAATGGGCAGAACGTAAAACTATTAACATGATTGCAACCTACATCTCAGCAAAACAGCTGCCAAACCTTCCTAGGGATTCGTGAACACTTTGTTCTCTACTATTATGGTACAAAGTATGGTGGATATGAGCATTATTAATGTCAGCTCTTCTTTCGATCGAATAGCTGTAGTCATGAGAAATGTTATCCTAATTCCTGCACATGTGGTTAAACTAATGACCTGTAGAGCAACTACAAAGTCAGTACAACTGACACTTTTTGTTACCCCTGAGGGAGAAGAACAGTACCACATGGCTATTGTTATGAAAAAAGAGATCGAACTAAATCCTGAATCTGAATACTTGAAAGTTTAGGAATATCTGTACTTGATTTTGAGCCCTGGTCATCTCTGATTCTGCAGCGTTCCAGCATGTTTTAAAGGCCTGGGATATTTTCCTTTTATTTAATAGTCCTGTTATTCTGATACGTTGGTTTATTCAACGTATTTTTCATTACATTGTAAATGCTTCTGAGTTATTACAAAACCACCCTTCTGAATGCGGTTTTACTTGGCAAGAAAACATCAGTGTTATTGTTATATGTGCCCTACTTGGGATTTATTGTAAAATTAAAAGTATTGTGGAAGGAAGATCGATGATAAATGCTAAGAATTCATACAAGAGCTGAGTGAAGGGCAGACTTGAAATAGCTAGTGTGTCTCATCTTTGACTCATTGCTCTGTGTTTTCACTACATTAATCATGTCAAAAGGACTGTCACTTTATATTTGTGAACTGTGAAGCTCCGTCAGGGCAGGGGCCAGTACATGTTCCTGGATTACAAATAGGAAATGACTATGATCGTTATCACTTTGGGCACAGGGAGGCTGTGTGGAAATTTGCAAACAAAAGTAGCAACTTAATCAGTGACAGAGTCTGACAGCCACCCAGCCGCCTTGCTGGGAATGCGGGAGCAGCCACGGGTGCCAGTATGCCTGGGAGCTTAGTTCACTGATCAGTGGGGAGATATTCATATTTAGATTGTCCAAAGGATATATCCAAACAGTTTCTTACTATTAAAAAATAATTAAGATCATTCCACTTCACTTTGAGTATAAGACTTTGAATTTGTATTGAGCATGCAGGAATCTTAAACCATTTGTGTCTAATTGTTTTTAACTTGATTATTAAACAGCATTTGCAAATATATGTCTAGTGGCTTCTGTTTTCCCTTGTAAAAGTAGATATATTTTCAAAGTGCTGCACACAAACTCTTTGTCTAGCAATCCATTTCTAATATATGCTTCTCTTCCTCTATAATTTGCTACATCTGTTATTCTGCATGTGTGCTTATGCACGTATATAATCAATTATTCATCTATGAATTTATTAGTCCTGCCTTTGTTAGCAACAGTAATAGGAACTGTGCATCAGCCAGAGAAAGAAAATCTACTGACCATGAGTTAGCAAATATGAAATTGAAGGCTGAACGCTTCCCCGCTTTAGCTCACGATTTCATGACTTATAAAGGAATGCTTCACAATAATACTGACTTCTAGCAAGAGCTGTGATTATGACAGAGTGAAGTAGGAAGGAATATTCCTGCCAGGTCCAGAAAAAAAAAAAAAAAAAAAAAAAAAAAACCAGGGGTGGAAATGCTGATCCTAAAGCAAGGCTTTAGGAGCAAGGCTTTAGGAGGGAGACTCTTCCATCTTTCCTTATCTTGTGTCTCCTCTTCACAGTGACTTAAGTGCAGGAATATCTCCAAAAGATTTAAATTTTCAATTTTTCTCTAAATTTAAACATGTTTGGACTGGGTTTTATTCTACAGAATTAGAGTAAAAGAAAAGATTTTCAACCCAATTTTCTTGTTGCTACCACTGAGTTTGTGCTCAGAGTTAAGTACAGAACAAACTGAGTCTACTCCACATCATTGCAACTCCTGTACAGTTATTCCTTTAGCTGCTAATGGAAAAAAATCATACTGATTCCCAGTATATGAGCTCTCTGGAGAAATCTGCAGTTTTACATTTCTCACCCAGAGGCTGTAGCATTCAAGAAGTAAACTGGGGCAAGGAATTGATCCCCATAATCATACCCTGAATCTCACTCCAGCAACTGAGGATGAGGGAGATTATATTAGCACACATTTACGTAAAGGAACTCTGTGATTGCTCCCTTTCAAAATCCCCATAGGAATTTAATGACAAGAGGAACCAGAATTATCTTTATATGCTTTGGCTGCTCTCATATTTCCGATAAAAAAGGTCTTATCTTTCTATACAATTATTTAAGCTATAAAAGGATATATATCTTGAACTGTGCCATTTCAGATAAACGAAGGCACTTTGTCTTACTAAGTTTCATAGTCTTTTCTGTGAGCTAATTTGAGTACCTGATGTTTTATTATATGGTTTAGTGAACTTCAGATCTTTCCACTGCTGCTTCTAAAACAGCTGTTTTACAACCTATTTAGTGGAATGAGCTGATCCTTATTTTATATGTACATACATGTATGTGCATATTTAAATATATGTGCATGGATACTGAACATTTGACAGTTCCAATCTGAGATTTTTATGCATGTTTCTCTTTTTAATAATTACTGGAAGGGTGTATTTGGCAATAATTTTATTCAGATATTTTAATTCACTGTTTGACACATATTCAAGCAATCAGTTCCATCAGCACAAGAAGAAACAAAATTTTCTGGGGCTGCACACATTTTGTCAAGACCATCTCCCCAGAACGCAGTTACACATTCTTTATAATGCTGAGAATTATAGGTTTGTCTAGGGGCACTTAGAGATTAATGGGTTTATATAGATTTTCAAGAATGGAAAGAAAAGGTGTTAGAGTTTGTTCTAGTAGTTAACTTTTTTATAGTGCCATGGGAAACCAAAGTTCTTAGTTTACTGCTGCAGATACTTCTGGAAATTTCATTTATTTGTGCCTTAAAATTATAAAGTGATTCCAGGAGAAATGTATCAATATTATTTTTTAATGTCTGTAGTAAAATTAAGGTAAACATTGTCATGTATCCAGAACATCTATCACTAAACCTCTTGTGCCTAGATTATTGCAATAAAAGTTAAGAACCATAAATATAGCCAAACTTTATAGGACACAAATGAATATTGCTGTCTACCTATATTTATAAACTGTAATTTAAGTGAGTATTATGTATACACTCATGTAAATCTATGTACATAAATACTGTGTGTGAGAATATATAAAACCTTGCTTAGATATGAACTGCTGATAGTCTGAAGTAGTTCAGCAGGTTTCAGGCCTCTACCTCTCTGGGTTCTGTGGGGGGAATGGATTTTACAGCACATAGAGGCTTTGCTCTTTGCTATACTAGGTACCAACGGACAAGAACATCAGTCTTCAGCATAAATTGGAATCACAGTGTTGAAGCCAAATGCTGAACACAGATATAAAGCAAAGTAAAATAACATTTGTCATTCTTAGGCAAGGGAAAGGAGAAGAAAAGAACAGGGCTCTTGATTAAAAAATACTCTCAGTCTGTGTAGCGTAGATAGGATTCTTCTAAACATTTTTCACTAAATAAAACATGTTGAGGTGAAGGATCCCATCTGCTTACAAACATCTTGGCTGCTCAGGTGCTCTAGCTTGTCACTGAGAGTCAGAAGTTTGTGGTAGCACGCTCTGCCATCGAGCAGACCAGGAACCATGCTGTCACTGCAGATATGTTCTGCAGTGTTTTTCTCTGTGTTTTGAGGTAAAGTTAGCCACATAAACACTAATCACAGCCACAAGGATCACTGGCCCCACACTTCATCTGTTTTTGGACAAGGCAAAACTATGCCATGGTTCAGACCTCACCAGGTGTCTGTGAAACATCATGGGCATCACACATAGGGAGTACACAATAAGATTTACATTTCCAGTAACACTGAAACATTAGGAAGCTTGCATTATTCCCTGTCACCTAACAAAAGATATGAGATCACTTTCAGTTTTCCTCACCACTAGGTTATTTATGACAGAAGCAAACACAGGGAAGATGTGAATACATAGTGCACAGATCATGAGTTCCATTGAGTGTTTTAAGACTGGTGGGATGCAGACAGTGGATATTTTGTGGATCTCTCTGGGTTAAAGATAAAAATAAGTAGTTGTCTGGAACAGTGGGGAAGTTAGTTAATACCCAGGGGATCTCCTTGCATTCCTGTAGCCCCTATGTACAGAAATTGCAGTACTTTCAGTTGTTTCAGTGCATCTAAACTTCCCATTTATGCTTTCAAAAAAGATATCAAATTAAAACTGTAGATTATTGGCAGTCATCATCATAATATAATATCCTGGGTCTTCAGCTGAATTTGAGACTTTATATCAGGCACTGATTAAAGGCAGAAGAATAATCTCCAAGAAAGTTACAACTACACAGGAAAGATAGACAAATGGTAATAAAAAGGATTTGTGATTTCTTCATCAGGGAGGACCTAAGATACAAAACCCAAGAGCTGAAGGCAAAGCTCATGGCAGTGAATAAAGAGATTCTTCTTTTGTGATATATATATATATATATAAGGCACTATAGAAAGAAAGAACTTCTGCAAAGACTAGAACATAATGCAGTTGAGTTTTAATTTCACAACCTTTCTTGGAAAAGTGTTTTCATACCCAGAATACCAAAAATATGCTTATATGTCATAGTGACGACTGTAAAAAAAAAAAACAGTAGAATTAAAAATAGATTAAGTAATGCAATGTTAAAATGTTATGCTACCTCCTATAACACAAATCAAAATTCATATATAGATTCCAAAATATACTACAGCTTCCCATGTTCACTGAAAGTTTATCTATAAGCTAGCAGTGCAATACAGCAACCAGAACTATTTATGTAGTTTAAGATTACCTTTTTCAAGAAGTTATGCAATGTAGGGAGGAGCTAATTCAGTGGAACTAATTTTTATTGTAAGTCGTATGTCCATCTTCAGGAAGGAGCCATAAGGTGTCTAAATATTCTTCTACACAGAAGTTGTTCCAAAATTAGTCATTCTGAAAAATACTCCGTACCAAAAGTATCTTTGCCAAAGAAAATTAATTAGTTCCACACTTTAATAGACAAACATTTTTTTAAAAATCCCTCCAGATGATCATTTGTTTAGGGTAAGTTCACAGATGTTGCCTTTTCTACAATTATGCCTTCCCCTTCAGTGTATATTGGGGATGGTTCACATGTGCACTCAACAGTATAATCATAAATGAATTTAGTTTATAGAATTAAGTGGTTTGGAAAGTTAGCTCAAGAAAGAAAAATATGGTTGATGCTGTAAAAAATTTGTAAAGGTTAACGTTAAACTGGATAATTCTTTGAACCAGAAATACTACTAATCAGTAGAATATAAGAACATATTGTTCTGATTTACTCATAATGAGTAACTTCCTTATGGGACCATTTAATAATATTTGATATGTTTCTTAGTTTTGCTACTTATTGTCTTTATTAAGCCTTAAGGTTAGAAAACTGAGAGAGATCTAATATTCATACAAAAGTAATTGAAATTGACTCTTAAAATGTTTTGTATGCTTTTGTAATAACTGTAATTAATTATTACATTTGAAATGACAAATAAATTTCATTTATATAGATTTTGGGGTTTTAGTCTAGAAGCTGGTAAGCTTTTATAAAACTTCAAAAACAAATTGAAAGATTTCTTGCAGATGCTATAGTAGAAAGCTCAGATTGAATTATCAGGCTGGTACAACCAATACTTGGCCAAAGTCAATACAATGTCTTTGTTATGCCAGATACTTTGTGAGGAACTGAAACTCAACATTCTTGCTCCCGTAAATTACCCATGTATTGAATACTATGCTATTGGGTAAACCTAACTGGGGAAGTCTCTTGATATCTTGAAACAAAGAACTCTGTGTCTCCCATATTGTCATAGTTCAGCCCCAATTGGGACCAGAGTACGAAGTCTCTCTCTTGCTTCCCCCACCCTCCAGTGGGACAGAAGGGAGAATTGGTAAAAAAAAAGAAAAACAGCAAAAACACGTGGGTTGAGATTGAACAAAAGTAAATTTAACAGCTGTAACGGAAGAAAACAAAACAGTGATGGACTACAAATACAGTATAATGGCTTACAACCAACCTCAACAACTTGTTTCTTCCAAGTAGCAGGAGCATCCCCTCAGCACCCTCCTCATCATATACTGAGCATGATGTCAGATTGGATGGAATAGCCCTTTGGCCAATTTGGGTAAATTAACCCCAGCTGTTAGCTAATTAGTTAATTATCTCAGCTAGGTGCCCCAGTCCTAGGGGCTACCAGCTCCAGTTCTCCACCCAGCTCAGGTAAATACTAACTCTATCCCAGCCAGAACCAGGACACATATCTTGTCTCGACTGGAATAGCAAGGACTACGTCTATTCAACTTAAAGTACAGAGCTTAATAAAAATAATTTTGCTTCCAGTTTCCCAAAATCCCAGCAGGATGGCATATAGTGTATTCTTCCACCATAATTTTCTATTATTGTCTATTATATTTTATTTACACTGAGAGTGGTAGAACATGGGAAAAGATTGCCCAGAGAGGTGGTTGATGCCCCATCCCTGGAAACATTCAAGGTCAGACTGGATGAGGCTCTGAGCAACCTGATCTAGTCGGGGATGTCCCTGCTTCTTGCAGGGGGGTTGGACTAGATGACCTTTGAAGGTCCCTTCCAACTCTAACCATTCTATGATTCTATGATTCTATGTACTTCACTGCATAACTTAACATGGTACAGAGATGGCAGGCCTCCACTGACACAAATTTGAGTATCCAAAAATTGTTTGGTTTTCAAAGATTGTAGTTTCTAAAGTAGCCTAATAGAAGTAACTTCAGTACAATAAAGTGCTGCAATTTTAGAGTTGCAGAGCTGATTCATACAATAGTTTCTCAGATGGTTCTGCAGACTGCATCCCTACTGAGGTATAGTCACACGTTCAGAAACATCCTCAGTGACCTTTCTCATGTTTCTGAATTGGTCTATACAGAACAGTTCCTCTTATTTATGACATTATGTATGGCACTTTTTAAAAATTTGTTGTGTTTTTTATTCATGAGAATCCTCTTTTATATTGACTTTCTTCTAAAAGTTTAATTAGGAGATGTTTTCCAAGCCTCTTCTCAGTCCTATGGAGAATTTACTATAGACTTTTACTCCAAATATTGAGTCTGTGATCTTAGGTCTGAAGTAACGTAATAAAAAACCTGAGAAGAATGAAAAAATAGAACTAGACAGAACCATAAAATACCATATAATCTGCCTGATCTTTACCTAAAGTATTCTTTTAAGATGCCCAGTGATGGAGTTTCAGAGTTTTCCCACAGAATCCCTGTCAGTTTTTTTTTCACCTGTACTGTTAGAAAACTTTTCCTCTAATATGTAAGTTAAACTTCACTTACTGCAGCTCCATGGATGTGGAGAACAGATAATTTTCTTCCTCTTTGCAGTTTTATGTCCTTCTAGACAGTTATTTTCTTGTAAGACTTCTTACTAACAAACTAAACTTCCTTAAGTCTTTCCATTTTCTAGATTTATGACCATTTTTGTCTTCTGTACACTCTCCCAAAATAATGTACATCTTTCTTGAATTGCAACATGCAGAACTAGAGACAAAACTCCTGCAGACACTTTACTGATGCTAAATGTAGCAGAAAGTTTACTTCATGTGTTTTGGAATAAATATCCTACATCTGTTATCACTGATTTCCTCTGACAAAAAGATGTCTGGTCATCTTTTTGTTTATCTATCTGAAGAGGAAAACTAGATTTTTAAAAAAATTAAACTAGCTAAAAGATTCTTCAACACTCATAGCAAACTTTTGTTTAACTGAAGATTGCTATAAAACCAAGCTCAACCACCATGAGGACAAGTGTCACTAGTATACTGGAAGTCACCAGGATTTGAAATCTCAGTATCAGTCAGCTGGGGCTAAATCAAACAGTGTTTGGGCACTGTGTGCTGAGACGGCAGCTGCTATTTGACTGCTCACATGCAAAAGAAACAAATAGTGGTTATTTGTATCTGTGAGCCTCCATACATATGAGGATATGTTCACAGGTTATATATATATATATATCTTATATCTTGGGCTATAAATTAAACATACATAATCAATCACCAACTTTTCCTGATGACAATTTAATTGTGTCTATTAATTATGCTTTATAGTCAGATAGTAAACATACGAAATACCAAAGATTCAGGCATTCAAGGATTTAAGGATTTAAGGAAAAGCATTTTTGATATGTTTGGAACATTTGGTTTAGAAAAAATAGCCAAATGTTTCAGTTCAGAGATGCATATATTCATTTCAGTACAAGGTGGTTTAGGAAGATATACAGATTCTGCAAGTCCTTGTTTTCTTCTCTATCAAGAATAGAATTTGGAAAACCACAATATTGTGATTCGGGGTTAAGATATTAAAAATATGACTAAGAAATCAAAATGATGAGTTGCAATATTACAGAAATCTATGAAATTGCAGAAACTACTGAATAGTGAATTGAATAAGTATTATTCAAATAATTACTATCATGAAGGCACAACTGAAAAACTAACAGACTTATTATCTTGCCGCCTTGAGGCTAGAAGTCTGGGTATATTGCATTAAAAAAAAAAAAAAAATAAAACAGATTTTATATGGCCAAATTTCCTCAAAAGTTTTGTTTGGTTACATACAGAGTTGCTGGATTACTTTTCTGGTTCCTTTTGAAATTGAAATCCACAAATATTTTTATATATTTCATAACCAATCATTTCCTTTTGAAAGTTTCATATACCTCATATCCCAACAGGCCTTTCTGTGAGTCCAATTTGAGTACTAGTCATTTAAAGCTTTCACTTTAGCTCAGCAATGGTTGATTTCATAAATTAACTGAAATTATCAGTATTCACCCTCCTATCATCTTAATGTAGGTAATCAGTTACCCAAGATTTGAGAAAGTTTCTTCCTCAAATGGATCACTTCTTGTCTCCTTTGGTGCAATCTATGTTGCAATCCTAGTAAGTCTAATTGAGGATAGATTTGGAAAGTAGTCTTCTTCATTGTTTATTTGATAGTGTATCAACAATTTTTTTTTTCTGGTTGATATATGCTTCCCTTGACATGCTTAACACTCAGGGAAGGTTGTTCCAAACCAGGTGCAGACTAGCATCTTAATATTTGAGCATTTTTCATTGCCTTTATGTACCATCCATGTTCATTATTTTCTAACTCCCACCGATCACATACAGTCAGAAGTAGTGGAAGGATGTATTCTGGTTGGTCTCTACTCCTTGGATCTGTAATAGGACGAAGTCTGCACCATTGTAAATTTGTTGTTTTATCTTTTCTTGCTAATAAACTCCTTCCTAACTCCTTTCTGGTTCTGCAAAAGTCAAATAAATTCTATGGTATTCTATGCATTTCAACTTCTTCCAGCTTATTCACACTAAGGCTGTTTTTATATTTACAGAATACAAATTACATCAAATGTCACTTTCTTACCTGACTCCCTAAGGGAGTTTTTCAGTGTGGGGAGGCATGACCCTCCCTCAGACAGAAAAACAAAGAAAGGCAAACTGAACTTTCATTGGTTGTTGTAGTATAGTATTACTGGTACACCTTCAGGTATGCAAAGCAAGACAAGACAAAAAAAAAGCTCTTATAAAATATCACTGGTGCATTGTCTTTTTGTTATTGCAAATCATGTGCAATATATGGTTAATGGCAGGAGAAGGAGAGCAGGCTATTGTTACTTTAACTTGCATTCTTGTTCAAAGGCACTATATGAAAACCCAATGTCATCTGGATATCATAGCAGTCCTTACCTCATAATTACATGGGACCAACATTACTTGATCAAAGTAAAAGAGAAAGCTCTTATTTTATTTATAAGCCATCTGCCACAAACCATTATCATTTACTCAGACCCTAATTTACAGTTTCCATTTTAATAGTTCTATTAGGGTTTGAGTGGTTTCCACGAAGATTTTTCAATAAACATTGTCCAGAAAAAGCTAGATACTTTTAATGCCTAATCCTCTGGAATGTTTATTAAACAATAACATTGAACCTTCTGACAGTTTTATTTCTGAGAATTTTATATCATTATTATGCATACCACTGGTAATTCTGCATTACTGAAAACTCCTGTGCAATGTAACGAGTCTTACCAAAGCAGACCCAGTCGAATTAAAAACAGGGACATCCATGCACTATAGAAAGCCATATAGTGGGAGGGGTGGGATTGGGGGAAAAGAATGCAGAACTGTTTGACTTTTGCAACAAAAAAAAACCCCTGAAAACAGAAGAAACAGTAATACAAGGATTTGAAAATCCAAACGTAAAAAGTAGATTAATCTGAAAAGTGTATTTAATTGTGTATTATATATCTAGTCTTTGATGCAGTCCCTGCACAAATTGAATTTAACTTACAGTATGAAGGGGTTAAACTCTAAATGTTCTTGAATTTATTTCTGTAAACAGGCTTCTGAATGTCACATTTTCTGTGAGGCCACTCTGCAAGGATCCTTTTATCACCTGTTAAATAGACGCTACTCCTCTTAACTAACCACAAAGAAAGCTCAATCTAAGGTTCAGTACACTTAATATAAAGCCTCCAAAGAAGGGAAGACTTCAGATAAAATTCAGTGATTGGCTATAATGAACCTGGTAAATGTTGGCTTCCTGCAATAAAAATAATAGGTGAAATCTTGGCCTACTGAAGTCAATGGGAATTTTGCCATTGCTTTTAGCAGGGCCAGTATTGCAACCAATAAATCTACTAAGCAAACTAAAAGAAGTGGGTGAAGGAAGGAAGGGGAATTAATGTAACAGAACCTCTAAATTATTTCAGTCCTTATTCTACTCTCCTTCGCCTGAGTGAATGGCTCCTGATACCCCTGAGATGTGCTCACAAACACTATTGTGGCAGTGTACCGAACACTAAATATTTACAAAAGCATTTAATGAGTAATTCTGAAACAGGAAAATCGGCTTTGTTCTTATAATGAGTCAGTCACAGATTCAACTAGACGCTGTTTTAGGGGTGAGTAACCAAGGGCAATTGCCCAAGACTGGATATCATGAAGAGTGTGTTAGACTACAATAATTAAAAGTACAAGTTATCCAATATGCCTCAATCTATGCCTATGTTCTTGCTAGTCAAAATCTGCTGTAGTTCCACACAGATGCAGTTAGGTCTTTCAAATGCAATACTTTCTGTAATGTGAGTAAAGTAACAGGCAAAAAATTTAGTTAGAAATATAAATGTCTTTTTGTCTTTTTACATTTATATCTCTATCTGTTTTTATTTTTATCGATGTGTGAAAATATGTAATTTCTGATTTTCTTTTGTACTAAGTGTAGCGACCATATTTTTGTATGAGTTTTCCCAGACATCCATTAAACACATGCACCACATGGCCCATGTGGAGCAAGGCAGTTTCAGAAAGCTCCCAACTAACAAATAAAGCACTGTACAGACACACCACAGACATGCTATTGTCTTATGGGGAAACAAAAGACATTGGATGTGAGGAAATGTATGTGCTGGTACCCCACCATGGGCGGTACCGTGACTTGAGAGCCCTGTGTTTCATTAGGAGGTGAAAGTTGTGGGAGAAATTTGAACTTCTTGTTCAGATGTTGCAGGATCTGGACCAGAATATGGAGAAGGACAACCATCCAGTTTGTGGAGTTCTTTTCCAGGGATTATTTGCAACCAAGAGATAGTTCGTAAAAAAAAATAAAAAAAATACTGGTTAGAAAACAACAACAAGGGTGGCTAAAAATATATTATCTCATGTGACAGAGACATACAGGCAAAATATTTCTGAACATAAAAGCATGGTTTAAAAATGTGATGGATCGGTAAATCTTAATATCTGTAACATTTATCTCACAGTAATAAACTAAAACAGAGCAGTACACTTACTTTGGGAGTGGAAAATGGTGGCATCCACTGCAGATATTGTTTTGCAACACAGTTTTCCTTGGCTTTTAAATCTCATTTTGATACTTACCAGAGTATTGAACAATACATTTTTCCCACCACCTGAACCACTTTGCAGGTTTCTAGCCAAAAGCGATTACCTGGCAATTCAAGCACTCGTTTTTGTTGTCTGAGACTGTAGGAGATTCACCTTCATTTTGATCATCAAGGGTATTAAGTGCTTCTCCAAAGTGGGATAAACAAACAAACAAAACACCAACAACTGTCTTATGCAGAAAATATTTTACATTGTGGCAGTGTTCTTTCTCTGAAAAAATGTTTTTTAAAACTAGCAGGAGGTGGACATAAATTATCGAATTTGTAATAAATCTTTTGTGAGCTTAGCTGATGTGTCTCATCAGAACATCTAACAGGAGTTATCCCTAAGCACAGGTATGCTTATAGATAAGATGAAAGCAGGCCTTCCTATTAATCACACTGTGTAGCTGACTCCTGCTCCTTTCCTCAGTCTTTAAATCAACTCCATCTGCTTCTTACTACTTAGCTGTCCAGCTTACCTTTCACAACGAAACATGCTTACTGATGCAGAAGCAGCTCCAAAATTATCAAAATTATTAGGTAAAACAGTAGTTGCTTAAGTCTGGAGTCAGCTAATGATAGAAAAAAAAAAAAACCAAACGATCAGACACAAAATTAAACTGAGGACCAAATCTTCACTAGATGTAAATTGGCTGAACTCCAGCTGATTTCAGTGGAAAACCTTTCTTTGGTGGTCACCTTTCTTTATGTTAATACTTTATGGAGCACATCAAGCAAGATACCAGAACAATCTTGTACAAGTAACAAACAATTTCATCATATTGTAGACTAGTCCTCGGTTTATGATCGGTCGTGGCAGAGTGATGACCTAGATAGCTAGAAGGTAATGATTCTGTCTACGTTCACTAAAACAAACTGAAGCAAACAATGCCACTCTCTCTGGAGTGCCCAGTTTATTTAGAGGGTCTTAATTCAGATTCTGTTCAACAGACTGCATATCCAAGCCAAACAATATTAAGACCAAAAAAGCAAAGGAGCAAAACAGCTTTCTATGTTTTTTGGTCAACAACTTCCTTCTTTTATTGTCATGATAATGTCTCCATTCCTTTACAATTTTTTTCGTCACAGCTAAACTAAGCTGCGTTTATGAAAGTCTTTGTGGAGATCTAACTCAGTAAAAAATCATATTGCTGCATGACTATAAGATAGGAACAATCCAGGCGAGGTAGGATATAGAAGGATGTATTCCAGGCAGGACTCACATGTAAATTCTGAGGTACAAGTAGGTCCTGGAATTTCCCTATAGTGTGCTTTGTTCTCTTAGGGGTTGAATTTGGAGCGGCCATGACAACTTTACCACAAATGTTCACTGCAACCTCGACACAGATGGAGGCAGGCAGGGCCTGCTCCAGCTCATGCCAACAGGTCCTGATACTTGCAAAAACATTGGGAATCAATGATTGCAGGGGGCTAGCCAGATAGTCAGGTCTCTACCTCAGGTTGAGGTAGAGGTTATCTGAGGGTTGGGCTGCCCCTGAAAATGTTGAAATTTCCCCTTTTGGCAAGAATGCCAGCTATGCACCCTTATGTTAGCAGAACGCCTAAACAGGTAAAACAGGTAAAACAGGTAAAAATACCACTGTTACAACCTTTTCTCTTTTACAGCTTGAGAACTACATTGTGGAAAACATGAAATCGGAGATGGTGCAGCTGCAGCAGAATGCTGTGCAGAACCACACAGCTACCATGCTCGAAATAGGGACCAGCCTCCTCAGCCAGACAGCAGAGCAGACAAGAAAACTCACGGATGTTGAAACGCAGGTATGTTCCCAGAGCGGTTTTCTAAAAGCTGTTAATTGCAGAGACCTTTTCCCATCCTCTTTCTTTTCTAATGCATCACCGCACAAAACATTTCAACACAGGACACCAGGAAACGTACACACCACACTCTGTTTCTTGGTACCAACAGCGGTGATGACTGACCCATGTTACGTGTCTTTTGATTTCATTTGGTTAGTATATTTAGCTCTGTATTTGTAAGGCAGGCAGGACTGTCCAGGAAACTAAATCAGCATTTGACTTCAAATAAACAGCCAAGCTACCAACTGTGAATGATACAAGTGTCAAGCTAAATACCGAGTTTCAGGCTAAAACAGAGCCTTTGATCTCCGTTCTTGTTTGCCTCTTTAGCATTACAGAAAGTTTGCTTATTTTCTGAAAGATGTTTCTAGTTATTTGAAAAGCAATGTATGTCTGCAGCTTATAAAGTGTGGAGACAGAGGGACAAGCATCAGCTTCTTTATAAAACCTGTCTATTTGTTATGACTGTAAATTGTGTAACAACACCTGAATTTAAAGAACCATCTCCATATGATTCCTAGCACTAAAATCTCTGTTGTGATTGAAGTGATCACTGTCATAACACAAAGTACAATTTCATACTGGGCTTATTGCAATGATATGTACTACTTTTTACCTTTTTAATAATTTTATCAGTTTAAGATGCATATTTGTTTTCCTTATTTTTGCTGACTTCCCCTGGATCCTTGTAGCATGTGGCATATTGCCAGCTGCACTGCATTCTCTGTTTATTTAGAACAGGGGAATTAAAATATTGCATTTATTTGTTTTGTTCTAGTAGCATATGTACATCTTGAAAGATTGCATTTTCTGTTCTAATGTCCTTACTCATATTTACAATACCAAGTTTTTTTTACATAATCGCATTAGGGTATATTGAGAAACAACAGTAATTATGAAAGACAGATACACTCTCTTACACAGGTTCCCTACACCTTTTTTTCCACATCTTGGTTATCAGAACAACATTCACTATAAATGTGATTTCAACTGACCACAGTTTCTGAAACATAGCATATTGACTTATGAAAATATTGAGGAAAATCTTTAATTCAGTGTCAACAGAATACTTATATGGAAACATAAGACGTGAACACCTATGAACTGTAGTATCATATGTTCAGTAAACAAAAAGAAGGGGTAGGAACTCTTCTAATTTCCCAAAAAGAGCTACCTAGGTATAAGTATTGAGTACTCATTCATGTTTTCCTGCAACAATGACACACCAACAAAATCAGTAAATATTCATTAATATGGCCTTCATTCTTGAAAGTATTCTTTTATTTCCACTTTCAAACATTTTTTTTGTTGTTGTTGTTAAAATCTATTCTCTTTCTTGTAGTTAAAAGGCTGATTTTGGTCTATTGTACTTAGTAAAACTTGTACTAGTGACACAGATCATACAAACATAGAACAGTTTGGGTTGGAACAGTCCTATAAAGATCATTTAGTCCAACCCCCCTGTAAGGAGCAGGGACATCTTCAACTAGATCAGGTTGCTCAGAGCCCCATCCAATCTAGCCTTGAACACTTCCAAGGATGGAGCATCCACAATATCTTTGGGCAACCTGGTCCAGTGCCTCATCACCCTCATTGTGAAGAATTTCTTCCTTATATCTAGTTTATTTATGCCCTCTTTCAGTTTAAAGCCATTACCCCTTGTCCTATCCCTACATGCCCCCTTTAGGTACTGGAAGGCTGCAATAAGGTCTCCTCAGAGCCTTCTCTTCTTCAGGCTGAACAACCTCAACTCTCAGCCTTTCTTGATACGAGAGGTACTCCTGCCTTCTGATCATCTTTGTGGCCCTCCTCTGGACTTGCTCCAACAGTTCCGTGTCCTTCTTATGCTGGGGGCCTCAAAGCTGGATGCAGTACTCCAGGTGGGGCCTCTGAGAGTGGAACAGAGGGGAAGAATCACCTCCCTTGACCTGCTGGCCACGCTTCTTTTAATGCAGCCTAGATCACCAGTAAAGTGAAAGACAATTGCATAAATCAATGTTTAGGATCACAACCTTCACCTTAAAGATCTGTGTAAGAGTGCAAGTAGTGATTAACATAAGCAGACACCAGACTTCTGCCAACACTGTAAAAGAGAGAAAGCTAAAGGGGAAAGCTAAAGTAGGAACTCTATTTACAAAACAGCGGATGCAACACTTTGGCTTCAGTCCAAGTACTCTTGCACTCTTCTGGTTTAAGCATGCTTTGTAGGAATGCATGTTTGAGGCATGCCTCTTGTTCTTTCCATTGAAATGAAGCTTATTTGGCAGTCACCTTTCCTTTTTCTGTCGGTCTAGTATTATTCTACTGTAGACAGGGTGCCAGAGTATCAGCTGGTACATCTCAGTATAGCTTGATTGAGTTCATTTGCAGCAACTGAACAGCTGAGGTTAAAAAAGGATTTAGAAACAATTTTTAAAGAATCACCAAATCAGAATGAAATGGTTGCATTATGTTGCTGTAACAACATAACCAAGACAATTTAAACATTAATGTTTTTAATTTATCCTTAAGGTGCTAAATCAAACATCCAGACTTGAAATTCAGCTACTGGAAAATTCACTGTCAACGTACAAGCTAGAAAAACAGCTGCTACAACAGACACACGAAATCCTGAAAATTCATGAGAAAAACAGGTAAGAGTAGTGGGTCTCGTACACTCTTTCTCTGTTCATCACAAGTGTTCTGTGCATACTTTGTTCTAAGCAACTGATAAAATGGGAGAGGCAAATATGATAAGTGGAAAGTATAGGCAAAATTTATGAAATGACAAAAAGAGCTAGAGTGTGAACTTATACTGTGTTAGCCCCTGTATGATAAATGCAAGTTGATTTTTAACACTTTCCATATGCACTATAATTTTACATCTCTGTTTGCTTTCATGACGACTTAGTCATATGATCTGCTACTGAAAAGCACAGAGATAACTTGTATGAGTGTTTTCAAGTAGAAAAATATTAATAAAAATTAGGAGATTATTTACTACCTTAAAGTGCATAAGAAACAGAAAATCTTCAGTAGTCAGTCCTTCTAATTTTAATGGATACAAAGATCTAACATGTAGACCCATCTCTCTCCCTTCGGACTCAATTGTATATTGCATTCTTGGAGCAATGCTCTACTTAAAGAATAAGTGGAGGATAAACATTTGGGGTTTATGTTGAAATTGAAGAAAAAATGTTTAGCAGCACATAACTTTTTAAGCAGTGAAGTGAGTGTCAAGAAGTTCCACTGTTATCACTTTCTGTGCTACACAGAAGCAGTTCTCTTTGTGAGAGAGATGCTTTTGTGCCACAAGGACTCAGTACCTGAAGTCCCTGGATTCAGCAATCCAGTATCTCAGAGAGCGCGTGTGGTAGGGTGACCTTTGGCTGCCAGATGCCCACCGAGACGCTTTGTCACCGCCCCCCATCCACAGGACCAAGGGAGAAAATATGATAAAAAAACTTATGGTAGAGATAAAGACAGGGATATCACTTAACAGTTACTGTCATGGGCAAA
Organism: Tetrax tetrax; assembly: GCA_009806455.1. Lineage (NCBI taxonomy): Eukaryota > Metazoa > Chordata > Aves > Otidiformes > Otididae > Tetrax > Tetrax tetrax. The sequence continues at coordinate 298,033 of WHYT01014718.1, read as the reverse complement.
ACAGCGTTATTTATTGTCAATTAGTAACAGTGTAGGATATTCAGAAATAAAAACAAAACCAAAAATATCTTTCCTCCCTACCCCCCCTTCTTCCCAGGCTCAACTTCACTCCTGACTCTTCTACCTCCACCCCGAGCAATGTTCGGGCTGAGGAATAGGGGTTGTGGTCAGTTCACAGCACTTTGCCTCATGCTCTTTCCCTTCTCCAGCATGGTTCTTTCCCTCGGGCTGCAGTCCTTCAGGATAAGATTGCTCCAACGTGAGCCCTCCACAGGCTGCAGTTTCTGTCTGGATATCTCCATGTTCTCCATTGTGGAGTCCTTCATGGGAATGCCTGCTCCACCATGGTGTCTACCAAGGGCTGCAGGGGAATTTCTACTCCGGTGCCTCCCTCCCTCTCTCCCTCCTCTTGTCTGACCTTGGTGTCTGCAGCATTGCTTCTCTCACTTTTTTCCCCTTATTCCTCACACTGCCATGTGATGTTTCTACCCTTTCTTAAATATTCTTTCCCCAGGGCGCAAACATCTTGGCTGACAGGCTCAGCCGTGCCCTGCGCTATGTGCGTTGGAGCCGACTGGAACCAGCTGGAACTGGCTGTGTCTGGCACAGGGCAGTCCTGGCCTCCCCTCACAGAGGCCGCCGCCCCTGCAACCCCTAAGCTGCCCAAACCTGGACACTTTCCCCCACTACAGTGGGTAAAGCCATTTTTCCTTCTTGGCTGCCCTGCTAGAGACCTCAGGCTCATTTTCCTGCCTCTGTAATGGTCAGGTTTGGGCAGGGAGGAGAGAGAGTGCTTTGACTCTGCAGCTTCCCTCTCTGCTCCTATCTAGAAGGAAAAACTGGGGGTAAGTCTGAGTAGGACTAATATAGGACTTTCTATGTCCTATATTTACTACGTTTGACACTGAAGTAAGGCAAACAGCTTTTAAAGTGAGGTAGTTACTGAAGCGTCCTGTACAAGCTTTAGCAGACTGTTCAAATTGAGATCAGCCAGTTTGCCAAAAAAAAGGCAGCATGACACCGCTGCTGCTGGACAGGAACCAGCGACTGAGGTGGAAAGGCCTGGCCCAGGGTTGTACATAAGGAAGACTGACACCACAGTAGACAGGGAGCTGCTGGGAAAAGAAGGCAAAGAATCAGATAAAAATGAAAAATAGAAAATGTTGTTACAAATGAATGTGTTTGCTAAATGTATCTAGTTGCAAAGCTGGTCAAGTATTATACCATTATTGCTACTGGTTATGAAAACCAGTTTAATGTGTTTAATCTAACAACTATTAGTAATTCCAGAAAATGTTATTCTGGAGAAGCTGGATTACATTGAAAACTCTTGAATGCCACAGATTTCCCTTGACCAATTGGAAATATTAATAAATTAGTGTGGGATTAACTTTGGCTTCAGTGGTCTCAAAATTAAGTAATTCACCTAAGCTGTCTATATGGGCTCTCCCTGTAGTCCATGGAGAGAGTTGACATGTGTATGAGACAGTTCATTCTGCATATTTTGCAAATCGATTTCAATTTGGGATTAACCCAAGCATTACTTAAGTATACAAATACTTGCATTTTTATCTACTGCAATTTGGTTAGCAACAAAGTTTTATAGGCTACTCAAGAGACTGAGTCTTGTGTAATTAATAATCTGAATTTCTTTATTTATCTTAGCAATGTGTCAGGGTGTAATGTCTTAATGTCAGTAAACAAATAAGTTTTACTTAAGTTGACCTTTGACTTGGCTGACATGATGAAATGGTCTGTGACGTGACAAAATGGTCTGCCTTGGTTATCTGGAAGAAAAAGAGGAGTATATTAAAAAGCATGGTTTATACCCAGTTTTTTCTCTCGAAAATGTAGTTGAGAATGCACATGGAGTTTCATATTGTAACGAAGAAGAACCTGACATACACTGTCTGCATTCTGTTTCTCTCTCCTTGGGAGTGTTAAAATTAGGGAGAGGGTAGTGTTATGATTACACTAAAATATGGATCATCAGGTCCTGTATCTACTCCTAACAAAGAACTTGTAGGTCCTGATCCTGAAATCAATTATGTGTTTGTCACCTTCACTGTGGAACAAATCTTTGTGATCTTAGCAGATACTAGGTTTCTTGACATGCCAATGATTTTAGCTTGTTAACTTTAAACAGTACTTATAGACTACCCATCGGGCTTTGTTCAGTAGTGGTTTACTCTTACAATTCCTTCATCCTTCCCTGTATCACTTACACATCAATAAAATGGAGAAAACTCCTTTGATCCACATTGCCTATGTGGACTGTAAGCTTTTTTTGGAAGGGGCCTTTCTTTTGCAGTAAGTGTTCACCACAGTGCCAATGAGTGTAGGAATTATGATAACAAAAAAAATCAAATAAGGTGGTGTACTGTGGGCAGATAATTTCTTTCTCTGTGCTAAAGTTTCCTCTATATAAAATAAAAATAATTATTTTAATCACTTTCAAAGAACTGGATTTTGGATGAAAGTAAAGCAAAATCTTACAGTGATAATAACTGATCATTGATGTACTACAGTAACTTGTGTATTGTCCTTTAAATAAAATGAACGCTGCGTATCAACAGGGGACCAATGCATGTTATTTAGACTAGAAATATATCTATTCTTGGCCTTTCTCTTTACTTCCTGCCTTTGCTGGGAAGAGTGGCCAATTTTTTTCTTTTTATCTCACTGAAGTGAAAGATATTTCATGGCATAAGTAGAGTCACATTTGCCCCAGAATCATGTTTCTATCAAGTGCTCTCATGCCATAAATAATTTAGCTTTGTGGGTTCCCACCCACTATAATGTAAATGGTGGTTTCTTCCATTGCCATTTTTTTTTCTCCCACAAGAGCTTTCTAAACACTATTTTGATTTATTCTTGAAAGATTTCCCTGCTTAACTGTCTTTATGAGCCCCCCCCCCCCCTTTTTTCCAGAGCATGCCAGCTGCATTAACTTACTATGTGCCATTAGTTTCAATATGCAAGTGCGAAAATGACTTTTTATTTACTCAAATTAAACAAATGAGGAAAATATATATTGGAATTCCGTATCTTCCAGCAATAAATAGTGGAAGTGAAATGTAAACATAAAATTCAACTTGAATTTGCAGGCAATCAAACTAGATTAGCACATTCAGTACAAGAACTGCTGTATCCTATGAAAGGCAAGGAAGAATGATTCTTGAATTTACATCTGATTGTGTGAAAGATGAGGAAACACAATATGTCTGATGAGTTTTATTTGCAAGTTTCACCAGTTTTCACACTAAAAAGAGAAATCTTGATTTTTCACTTCACTTTTGTGATTTCAATGGAATTATCTTGTCATTGATATAAAAAATAGGCTTTCTGATGCTAAGTGACCAATTACTTTACTGGTCTTGGGAGATATGGAGACACATATTTTTATATTTCCTTAAACTGATCAGACAATGTCAGACCACCAAAGTATGAGTGGTCAGCACCTAACAATACAGAGACAATTTAACTCATGTAAAACCAAGTACAAAGAAGCTATCTCAATGAGAGAATACTGTTCCTGCACTCAAAAGTAAGCATTTAAACCCTCTACCTCTTTGTCTTCCTGTAAAGACATAATACAGGACAACTACATGTATGTGGCCAAAGATTTTTTTTCTAGTGTGATGTTACTTGTCTTCATTTATTGAATAACTCAAGAAAGTAAATGCTTTTATCTGTATTTTTAATAAATCCAGATTTTTTTTTAAGATTATTTTAATGCCAAAGATGTCCATCTCTAAGATCTGGTCTATATCCTATTCTCACATGTCTAAACTGAGGCCCCTGAAAACAAAGATAAAAAAAATCTCTTAAACTGCTGCGGTCTGGAATGGATTAGTGAATAAACTACCTGCCTTATAAGGCAGATTGTCTAAACCAGACTTTCCTTCCTCCCCAGAGAGCTACCAGAGCGCTTTCTATGTGTTCGACTTCATCACCTTTCAAAATGACAGCAGCTTTCACTGGAAGTCGCTCTTTGACTTCTGTACAGGTCTTCAACCCTCTCCAGCCTTATCAGAGGGCTTTTTCCGAATCAGCTGGACACAGCACAGTTACACCAAAGCGTCTCACTGGCTTATATCCTGACAGAGTTAACACATCATTTGTATGGTTGAAAATAGATTCCTAGCCTTGCTGAGATTAGTAGGTTAGACATGGAACGTGGTTAAGCTTTAATTGTTTGTTTGGATTAAGGAGGGGGGAGGTGTGTGTTTGTTCATTTTAATTTAATTGTCTTCTAGATAATGACTCCAGAGTCATTGTCCAATAGATAATACTGGTATTGATCCATGTTAACAAAAACATTTGTTTCTTCACAACTTCATTCTGTTCCACAAATGCCTGATTTATTTCCCCAGATTGCAGGGGGAAATAAACGTGTATGTGTGTTTGTATATATATGTATGTATATGATACTTCTAGTGCATGCTGATTTATTTTCAGTTTGACTATTGTAGTTCCCATGGCTGCTTCATCTGTCTAGGTCAGTAATGTTTTCAAACACATATAAATTTAAACATATAATAAATGTACAGGAATTTCAAACATATAGGAAATGTGTACAGTAAACTTACTGGAAAAAAGAGCCGGTGATTACATCATGCCCGTAACATTTTACTTGAAAGTATTATAAAATAATGTTATACAGCAATTTCAGTCAAATTTTACAAATTGTTGGTTTAATTAATACAGAGACAGCCTTCTTTTTGTTTTCTTTAATATTTTATATCAGCAATAGTAAATAATAAAAACCAGTAGAAGTATTTTCATTTTAACTCTGTCTTCACAATGCCTCTAAAAAAATTGAGAGAATATCTTTGCTAAACACTCAGCAAAGTTATTTCTTCACGATATTTGTCTGGTAGAAATTGTCTGATGTCACAAGGAAAAACAGAGAACAGTGGTCTTGCAATAGGTAAAAATATAAATATCTTTATAATTGGTTTCAACATGTTTCAATATTTTTTGATGAAGTTTCTAGCACTTTTTTTTTTTTATTTAAATGAGCTGTAATAAATATGAATGTAACAATACAAATGAAAAATTCTGGCCATGTTGGAGTCGAAGGCCGTAAGAGCAGCTTTTCTTATGCTGTTTAAAGATTTTTTTTTCCTTTTGGAATAAGCTAGTGCAGAAATCCCCAGTCTGTGTGAAGTTTTTGCTCTTGTTCATTTGGAGCTTTGACCAAAGGTTTCTTGTTAATTCTTATTAAAACACAATCAATGTTTTGGATTTCTGCCAGGAATACAGGGAATGGTCCTATCTGCAAGACTTATTTTTATCTGTTGTAGATTTATGGATATCGACACATCATTGCATAAATGCATATGCATTCCTTAAAAGAGCTTAGTTTTGCAGTTTATAATAACAGGACTCTTTAATCTACACAGCAAACTGTAAAGGAACCAAGTGCTGTGACACTCCCATCTTTCTACCACATGTTGTTGACACACTGCTCCCAAACATTAGGATGTATTATTACTAAAGCCGTAAAACATCTGCTTGCTGTCTGTCTCTGTAGATGCCAAACTGGGAAGCTCTACACATTCTTCCTTCTTGCTTGACATGACCAGTGTTGCTGCAAATATGACTGTCATCACCATGGCTTAATTTACTGTGGTCTTACGGTATGGTGGGAAACAAATAATGCAATACACAAATTGTGGCTGTCAAAGGCTCTTTATTTTATGTGAAATCATTCAGATATGGAAATCATTTAGAAGTGACAGGATAGGATATTGTGGAATTAGACAAATTCACGGACTGTACTAGGATGTGGACAAAGATAAAGGGAACTTTTTTTTGTCTCTACTTACCCTTTAACTATAAAGCCAGGGCTTCAAGAATGGCATCTTCACTTATTTTGACAACATACAACGCTTTTGACAGACTGTAAGAGTCAAACTGGGATGTAACCAAACCTAGCACCTATTCTATGACAGCCTGTGCACAGAGTGAACCTTGTTCCTATCCAAAGTGCATTGATATAATTTACAGTCTATCAGAAAAGTTAAAATCTAGAGTAAAAATGAGCATTTCCATAATTTCCATTAAAAACTGATAAAATTCACATAGAACTTTTTTTTTTATTTTGTTGAACAGTATTTTATTACTAAAACCTGTTCCTTGTGAACATTTTAGACCACTTCTGCCTAAGTAAATTAATTAGTCTGATCTTCTGCATTAGATCTTTCTGCTCAAAGACTTCCACATAAATAGTGTCCAAAAATCCTTGTGACTCTAGACCATAAAGGCATTGTGTTTAATGTTAGAGTTCAAGTGATGAAAAAAATCAGCCACAGGTCTGATAAGGTGTTAAAATAATTTATTGTCTTTGGCTTCAAAACTTGTACTTTATTTCAGATTGAAACTTTCTGTTATCTGATTCCAGTCCACTGAATCTTGTTATGCTTTCATTACTAATTAATGAGGCATTTAGAATGAGATACCATGTTCCTTTTTTTCATTTAAGACCCCACGAAAGCATTTTCCCTTCCTATCTTTTCTTTTTTTCCCGCTTTACCCAGCTCCTTCTGGTTTTCACAGAACTAGATATGTTGCTATTACAAAGTATATTATCTTTAGTATCTTTGTAAGTTCCACATTTATAATGTTTCAGAAAAACAGATTTGCTGCTTGGTTTCTTTTAAAAAAAAAAAAAAGAAAAAAGTTTTATATTACTGTAGCTTGTACAGCAAATCCAGAGCCTGAATTTAATCTTTGCATTGTTATCATTTGTAACAGCTCATATTAAGGCTCTGTGATATCTAGTAGAAACAGCTCCATATGGATTTTATTACATTCTTCAGTTAGGTTAAATGACCTGAAATTATGCAGGCATTTTGCCACTGATCTATTATCCAGAAGTAAAAACAAAGGTGGGGGGAGAGTGCAAATAAATAAAACCTTAGACTGACTTGAACAGGAAGCAGTTTGTTGGCAAGTATGTAACCACCAGTTAGTTTATGGGCATGAGAAACACCTTTTTTGGCGTGTACAGTAGAATTATTGAACAGAAAGTAGCAGAGGGATTTAATTAATTTCTTTATTTAATATTAATAAAATCTTTCTGTTAAACTCCCACCACAGCATCAAAGAACTGGTCTGAAAAAATTATTGTTCACTGTTGACAGATGTTAGCTGTCCTTTATGCCTACAACTTCTCTATTCTTCTAGATATAATCTGAAATGCCTTTGATCTCTGAAAACTGTACACTTCCGACTCAGGACAGAGAGGGTACTAGAAAAAAAAACAACTATTAGTCAAGAGAAAGTGTTTCCATACATTAGTAACAGTATTTATAAAAAAAGTATGTAAGCAGGTCACATAGTATGATGCACAACAGTTTTCTGTCTGAGTCGTCTTTTGTGGAACCAGAAGAGGCAAGGGCAGGAATATCTACGTGGACTCAAGTAAAACAAAGGAATTCTACCTTAAAATGCAAACTACTGATTTATCTTTTAGGGAAACAGTACTATTGTTAATGTGAAAGCAGATACCAATTATCTGGTGCACAATTCCTTTCCCAGCTTCACAGACCAGGTCAAATATTACTTTTATTGCGGGTTCCATATCCTTTCATGGTAGTCCATAGCTCCTGATGCTTATCTTCCATTCAGTGGTAAGGCCCTTTACAAACTCTTCCTTAGTTGATGACTTTTGTCTCTTGTCATATTGACCCATCCATACTGTCAATGATGGCCTCTTCAGTGCCCTGCTTTTCTCCCTCCTTTGCCTACGCTAGGCTTTTTCTGCCTGAAATTTTATATACAAATATGTTGCTGGCCCTATGTTAGTGCACTTAGATGGGTATAACTAGATGCGCAGTTCCATGCACTTTACTCTAAGCACTACAGCATGCAAACATCACAAAATGGAACCTTAGAGAGCAGTTTTATTTGGTTGCTTGATAGAGGAAATCAGTGGGTTGAATTAGTAGATGTAACATTTTTAGAATAAATGATTTATGTACTGAAAATAGTTCTGTTTTCTGTATTAATACATATGTTAGCATGAAATAATATATACTAATTGTTTTATTTCATTTTAGTTTACTTGAGCACAGAATTTTAGAAATGGAAGAAAGGCATAAAGAGGAACTGGACACTTTGAAGGAGGAAAAAGAGAACCTACAAAGCTTGGTCACACGACAAAGCTACATAATCCAAGAACTAGAGAAGCAGTTAAACAAGGCAACAAGTAATAACAGCGTACTGCAGAAACAACAGCTTGAATTGATGGATACAGTTCACACTCTGATCACTCTCTGTTCCAAGGAAGGAGGTAAGAAAGTAGCATTATAAAATATTAGAAGTACTAGGGAATTTATTCTGAAGTAAGTCCTGAATTTTTTGAAAGAAAGAACTTAATGAGCTGATTCCAAGAAAGAAAAGGACAGTATAATTGAGGACAAAAGAGCTGATGAGAACCCACAAATCAAATAAGTTTCAGACAGTGCTGAGGCCAACCCTTGTACTAACGGCCATATTTGTTTTTTATAATTTGATATCACTGAGTTGTTATAGCTTGACCCTGACTGACATAGGCCCTAATTCCATTGACTTCAGATAGGCAATACCGATTTGTTTCTCTGAGCATCAGTTGTCTCCTGCTGAGAGTAATCCAACCAGCTGTGGATTTTACAGTTGCCTATATCTAATTTACTCTAGACTTCCTTTACAATCAATGGAGACAACATGGTACTAAATGAGGGAAAGTGACATAGAACTTTCTACAAGTATATGGGTTATAATGTTGATGAACTTGTATGTAGGCACTTATGGTGCTGTAGAGATCCAAAAGATTAATCTTTTCTCTTGAATGAGATTTTATTTATCACAGGGAATCTTTTTTCTTCCTTCTGCTTTACTGGATTTTGTTTGTTTCTGGGTGCATTAGACACACTACAAACACAAAAGATAGAAATAACATCTTTTGAAAGAAGAAGTTGACAAAGAGTCTAGGAAAGTTCTCCTCAAGTCTACCTTTCCTAGTAAACAGGTTTCTTACAGAGACTGAGAAAGAAGTTCAGGTAAGATTTAAGTTTTCAAATGCTAAAGACACTGCTGGATGCCTCTGGAATTAAATTACTTTCATTAGAACTGATCAAGGGAGACAGCTTATTGGAGACCATTGTAAAGGATGGAAATGGGACACTGGAAAGAACAAATTAGTAACTAGGAAAAACAAGACAAAGACGAAACGTGAGGGAGAGTATAAGAGAAAAGGCATATGCTAAGAATAACAGCTAAAAGAGGATTAACAATTGTGCCTGCTATAGCATGCAGAGGGTTAAAAATACTGGAGGAAAGAAAGTTGCGGGAAGAAAATAATATCTATCTGGGAAGAAGCCATCAAAACCCTTCTGAGAAACGGTACAAGAGAGAAACTGTAGATATATGAATTGTGCTAGTCATTCAGTGAGTATGGAAGCATGGATGAAAGAAGTCTATGCAAGATTAAGTTCCAGCAATCTGAGGAGCCCAGCATGTTTGCTCATTGGCATTCTAGAGCTCTAAGTGCCATAAATTATCTAAAACACAAAAAGAAAACAATCCAAATAAAACCTCCAAACAACAATCCCATCCTCCCAATCAAAACTTTGTTACCTGCATAATTATTTAATACTCTATTTAAGAGGCAGAAGGACATATTAGATCATTCAAACTACTTAGCTCAAGGCAGTGTGGGTTTGCTCTCTACTTATATTCCCATGCAACTTGTGTGGCTTAAATCTGAACTGTTCCAGTGACGAGGATTACATCTCTTCCTTTGGAAGTGTTGCGTGCTCAGGCCTGTGTTGATAGACTACTTTTTTAAAAAAAAAACTTTTTTTCCTCCTCACGTTCCTTCTAAATGTTCCCTTCTCCTTATTCTGTTATACAGTTGTCCAATATTTTGAATTAGATAATAGTAGGCTGTTCTCATATCAGTAGAGAAACATTGTGATGCAATGTAAATCCTTTATTATGTTTTACGGTCTTTTGGCAAAGAAACCTGGCAAAGCTGTGTTCACAGTGTTCTAATAGAGCTCAGGAGTACTTTAAAATTAATATAAAAATGAAAGATATATCATTCTCATACAGAGATATACTGCCAGGTTTTTTTAAGGTTAGAAACAGATTTTATAATAATTTTTAATCTGATTCAAAGAAAAAAAAAGAAAAAAATCGGCATTTTCCTAAAATTAGTTTCCTCAGCTGCTTCTTATTAAAACTTTGAGTGAGGATTACAGAAGTGGATGTTTAAAATTGGACTTGTGGGTACAAATTCAGGTGCCTGAAAACCTGAATTTTCAGCAAATTTTTTATTTGTGAGGAACTGTGAAAGGAAAAGATGCACAGCACAGTTAAATGCTTAAACATGATTTTAATAACCTAATTCAAACTCTTAATGTTGGACTCCATTACTTTTTGTCTGTGAATATGTTCAGGATTTTCCTTGGATATCTTTTTTATTTAAAGAGAATAATTTAAAGAGAACTAATTCCAGAAATCTTTCCACTTACTCTCTGTTTAAGTCCAGCTGACCAACATTTTTGGTAAGTACATTCACAGCTGAAAGAGGAACCAGACAGCTAGGTTAAAATAATGATATTATCCTTGAGCATAAAACCATTCTAATGAAGGCTGAATTTTTGATTGTACCAAAAATTAATACCAGCTTCAGCCTGTGCAAATATTTGTTGAAGACGGAAATGTATGCATGCTGGGAAGTACAACTGGAACTACTCTATATTCACACAAAAGTATGAAGTTTAGATAGTCTTACACAAGTCTTTATGTGTGCACTAATGTTCAAAACATAAAATATGCTGTGAGAACTGGTGTTTATTGGGAGATAGAGAATAACAAAATGTGATACATAAATCAGTGATACCCCTTCTGTCTTATACTTTGGTAAATCTCAGTCATCTAATTTCACAAGGGATATAGCAGAAATGGAAATGATCCAGAAAAGTGTAGGACAATGGAAATAATTAGAGACCTGGAACGATTTCCATATGAGGAGAGCGAGCTGTAACATACAGAACTATTAGATGGGAAAGAAGGCATGTGGGATGCTGTTATGGAAGCGTACAAAATAAATAGTGATGGGGAGAAACAGAACAGCCAGTATCATTGTGAGATATTTTCCCTTGATAAAAGATAGTACTTGATTAAGTTAAGAAAAGGTTGCTAGATGTCATTGAGATTGATAAAATATTTTTTAATTATTACAAAGCTGAAGAGCTAGCAAAGGGTGGGTCCCCTTAAAACCTTTAGGCTTTTAACTAGGACACTCATCTTTGAAAAGAAGCACAACCTAAGCAAGGCATCAAGTTTCGAAGGCCAGATTGTGAAAGACAGAGTAGCTTCCTCAGGATGAACAAAAGCGTTGAGAGGAATTGCAAAGTATGTCTAAACCCTGTGGTGTTTTGAGAATGGCTTTAAGTACCTTTTGTTGGATTTTCAACCATAAATTTAAAATGATAGTAGATGTAATTTATATTACATCTTTGTGTATATATTTAAAAAAAAAAAAACATATTATCAGTATCAAGAAATGTAAAAATCTCCCTGAAAATAAGTCACAGACAGGAATATTATGTTTTTCCTTACATAAATCATAGCGTTCAGGACTTTCCCATTTGTGAAACTGAAATTAGTAATTTTTAAACTCTTTTTATAAAATAGTAATAAAACAGCTAAACAACTTCCTTTGAAACCAAGATGGTGATAACCATTGTTTTTTAATTACAAAAGATGAGATAAATTTCCTCCAGTAATAACATAATCATATCAGAAGATTTATTTTTAGATTAATTTAAATAAGTTAGGAAACTTTCAGAAGTTTGCCTAGTAGGAGCCTGTCAATAGTATAGCTGAACAGCGTGGAGACACAGGACGGAACAGAAAGTGCTTTTGTTTAGTTTTGCACTCTGAGAAGCTTAGCTAACATAGTCCCTAGCACTGAATGACAAACCTAAGAAATCTGCTTTGGCGCTTCCACTGTGGCTGGACAAACTTTAAGAGAATTTCTGAAGGATATAAGGGCAAATTAGGAAGAGAGAAAAAGTAAAAGCCACACAAACCATAAATGTTTTAAATGTAAATGAACCTAAATACAAAATCCATATCCCATTTTCAGTGTCAGTTTTGGTACAGACCAGTTCTGGGATGGGAGCCACCTGTAAAACTTGGAATTGCTTGTGAGTTTGGTTTCCAAAATACCACCCACCTCTGTCCCAGTGTGAGCGATTCTAGAATTTCAGTTGCATTTAATCCTTAAAATAGACACTCTAGTAGGTCACAAAGCCTACAGAGAATCAAATATATGGAGGATACCATGGGGAGTCACATGTCTCCATTTTGGCCTATGTCTATGGCTAAATAGATTTGTCGCATTGTTTATGTATTTCTTAGGCAGAGGCAGCAATCTTGGCAGGGGCTGCCAATAAATTTCTACAGCAGAATTTCTAAAAAGGCAGCACTTCCAGACACTAGCCTTCCAATTAAAATGATTGTTCATTATGTTGAAAATTTAAAGCAACTTTTTTAAGATTAAGTAATCTCCAAATTCAGATATAGATGAATGCCTGAAAATTTTACTTTTCCCCGACAAAAGGCAAAGAAATAGAAACATTGAGGTGAAGGCTTAATTAATCACCACATAGGTATTGCATAACTATCTCCAACACTGTAGAGGTCCTTCATCTGTAGAAGATAAGAGTTGGATAGAGATCGCATCATTCTCTGCAAAGGTCACCAAAGACTTTGTGATTATTGTTCTCTTGAAACCGTTCATTCCTCATAATACTTTGACTATTATTTGTCTGAGGATGGATAAAGCATTGTGGCGCATTGCTGTCACTGTCAAAAATTAAATCTGTAACACAGTAACTGGTTTAGTGACAGACATTCTAAGCTCCCACATCAGAAAAAGTACTTGTGAAAGGATATGTAGTGCTAAGTAGAGAGTAATACAGATATTACTCAAAAAGTAAAACACAAGGAATACACTACAGATTATGTTAAGAAATATGATATCATAATCAAAGAAGTATATACAAGTTCAAACCAAGTAATTCAGAAGTTGTATTAGTCCAGGGGGAAAGTATGTTTCAAGCCAAACATCACAAAAAGTATCCAGTCAAAAGTCACATATCTTTTGAAAGATATTGTCCTTTTTGTTTTGTTTTTGTTTGTTTTTTTTCCTAGTAGAAGAAAATAGATCTAGAATGTCTATTGTATTAACATTAATTTGCATAACTTAGGATAGCTGCCCAAGTACTCTTACCCACATAATAAGAGAATGTAAAAATTCAATGGGAAAATATATTTAACCATAAACTTATCTTTTTTTTCCTGTTTTTATGTTGGCTGTCAGACTGCATAATAACATACCTTGTTAAAATGCTTAGTCTAAATTTGTATACTTCAGAGGACTAATGGAACAGTAGAAAAACTTTTGTCATGAATGTCTGGTTTTGTGACTTCCTAGTAGGAGAAAAGAAAGTATTATCTTCTTCTCAAATGCTGACAAGAAACTAAGCTTAATTCTCAAAATAATACACATATATGCTAGGAATTTACTTCCCCAGAAGTGCCTATTGAGTTCATGAAGTAAATAATGTGGTTAGTGGGTCTGGCATTTCTGAAAAGAGAAAACCCATTCCTGGGTTATGGGTAGTCTTCATATTGTAGAAAATTATGCAGGAAAAGTAAGTATGTCCAAAAATTTGCTTTAATGGAATTCATGCTTTTAAAAGGCATAGAAATTAATTTATTCAAAAGATTAAACCATAAATACTCTATTCCATGTCTCAGACCACAGTTGTTACGATGTTAAAATTTATGCTGAAGTGAAAAGTGAGAATAAAATGCGAACTTCAAAGAAATGACCCGAAGGTTATAGGCACAGGGGAAATTCCTTTGACATAAGCAGAATTACCCCAGCAGTGATTCTGTTCTACTTCATTAGAAAGACTTCAAAGACACCTTATATAATACAAGCTAGTATTTAACAACAGCAACAACAAAAAATATCCCAGTGGGAATCCTAGGACAGAATACCAGATTCAGGTGTTCTGAAAGGTAGTTTTAAATCTTAATATTTGAACTGTGTTCAGCAAGAGACATTTTCTCTATTATATTGATTCAACCATATATTTTAATGCAACAATGAGGATATTTAAATCAAATAGATTTTAGACAGCTGTGTAGAAGAGTAAAGTGGTAGGATACAGTTCTTGGGAATTTTTGTTCTGTGCATGGAAAGAATAATATTGATACTCATCTGAGATATATTTCAAGGTGACAGTACATTTTGTCTGGTATCATTTCCCTATCAATATCTTTTCATTCCTTAAGCACTTGCCTCCTCTTTGTACCTCATCCTTGACATTTCTAAGAGTTTTTTTCCAACATGATGAGACATAACTAGTAAGGCAGAAACCTAGAGTATGCCATATCAGTCACTTCATTATCTTTCTTCTGAAGCTTAGAAGCAAACAAAATGAGGTTTTTGCTCGATGCGCAGATGTTTCTGACCAACTTTGACTGCAACGTGTATGTTTGAGATGGATCAGGAGTGTGCTTGAAAAAGGGTTATAAGAAAATAATGCTTTAATATAGTGACAGACATTTTTTCTTATACCTGAAATGGCTTTTTTATTACCAATGTGTTTTAATATACTGCAATGTAATAACAAAACATGATGCTTTTCATCTATGAACTCCAATTTTTTTATTAAGGTCATTTTTCTTAATTAAGAATTAATGAAAAACCACAGACTTGACAAAGATGGAGTGACCACACCAGAGGTTTAAACAAAACCTCATTTAATGCACTGAAGCCATCTATAGTTCCATACTTACCTTTTTCTGTCATGAAGTCCTACTTTTATCCAAAGTAGGTGTCAAAGCAAATAATTTCAGCTAAGGTTGAAAATATGTGTATTTGAGAATACAGGAAACATCCATTTGTTCAGTTTCTATTTACTCCCACTTTAGAGATTTTATGAGGAAGTGGTTTCATTTTTTAAGACATCTTAAAGCAATAACAGAAATAGCTTGAGTTTAGAAAGAGATAGGAAGATCATGATCAGAAAAATCTCCACCCACAATTGACAAAGCTCACTATTATAAAGACACATTCCACTTTTTGATCTGCCTTTATTTATCTTTCGAATGCTAGAGAAAAATAGAATCTTTGCACTTAGTGTTATGGAACAGGAGTCTGCTTAACCTTATTGTAGCTGGATCTGATTGAGCACAAGGAACCACTGAGGTGGAAAGCGCTGTAGGGCTGCAGGCAGAGGCCAGGTTGTTATCGTGGTTTAGCTGCAGTCAGCAATTGAGTACCACGCAGCTGCTCAATCACCCCTCCCCAGGGGACAGGGGAGAGAATTGGGAAGAAAAGAAAACTCGTGGGTTGAAATAAAGATAGTTTACTAGGATAGCAAAAGAAAATATAAAAAAATATATATACAATAATGATAGTAATACTAATAGAAAAAATAAGAATAGCAATAAGAATGAAACAAACAAACAAAAGCAATGAATTATGCACAGTTTTTCATCGCCTGACAACCCAGTCATTGATACAGCCTGTCCTGAGCAACAATCACAGAATGAAAAAAAAAAACTGTAAATGATCCCAGAATGATTCTGAGCAGTGAGAGAGAAAAAAAAGAGAGAGCTCACCAACTCACTCTCCCACTTAAGTACCGAGTGTGACATTTATGGCATGGAATACTCTCTTTGACCAGTTTGGATCAACTTTCTGGGTGTATCCCTCTCAGCTTCCTGTACCTGCACATTAGCGAAACCTGGGAACAGACAGTGACCTTGGTCTCTTTAGCAACAACTACCAACACCAGTGTGTTTATCAATATCCTTCACATACAAAAACCAAAACACCTCAGCTACTGAGAGGAAAATTAATTCCATCCTAGCTGAAACCAGGACACTCTCTTTGTACAGTTGTGTAGCTGTTCAGGTAAACATACACATCAGCACCAGCTTTATTTTATGTTTATCGTTTATTCTATTAATGTACTATAGACCTCTTGTTTCTTTCCCTTGGGGACTTTCTATATTGATGTGCGTTCTCCAGAGATGCTCAGAAAGATCAAATAAGAGTTTTTGGATGTCAGCCTCACCTGACTCATCTAATATTTACAGAGTAGAGGTAGGATGAGATGAATTGCATCTGCAAGTACCTTTTTTCTCCATATTATCTTTTAAAGGATGATGATATTAGTGCTGCTATTTGTATAATCAGTATCTACATCGGGACAGATTAATTTTATATTCTTGTTTTCTAAAACTAAATAAATAACAATTTTCATTCCAAATCATCATGATTCAAAAATTAAAGGATAAAAGGCAAGGATATCTTCATTTTGAAGTTATGCTGTATAATAAAATGCAAGATAATGTATTAGGTGGGATCAAGCCAGGCTGTGGTTGAATAGAGATTGAGTACTGAAATACATCCATTTGATTATGCAGCATTTGAAAATTATGTCAGTGGGAAAATACTTAAACACTTCAAAACAGAATTGGAGATTCCCACATTTTATCCCCATTAACTTGTTGATGGTCCCAGCAGGAGGTCGATATTTATTAGTACTGAAAAATGAATATTTTAAGTATATAGTTTTACACTTAAATTCCTGATTGCTACCCTCATTCCTACAGTCTATGTCAGTTCCAAATCCTTCTTTACTCTGATTTGTAAAAATGGTATTATTCACTCACATCAAAGATATTACAGGGGATATCAGCATGTATAAACCAGCTAACATTGCTGGTGTCACCCAAATGGCTTGTTAGCAAAAAAAATTCTTTGTATGCATACCATTCTTCAGCTGGAAACACTGAATACACATTAGGGTGCCTATATGGAAAAATATAACTCAATTAAAGAAATATGGGCACTAGAAATATTAAACAAAGCCAGTGGCTTAATCTCTCTTGTAGCAATTTGTGAAAGATTTCTTTAGTTCTCATCACTCAGTGAATGGCTGGTTACTCACAAAATTGCTGTCTCAAGCAGAGAGTCTTAAGGAACTATATTGTAGCTGGATAATTAAATGTCTTTATCTCTTTGTAAATGGGCCATAAGACATCCTATTTCAGCTCACTAATGAGGACCACTTTATGGTATTCCTAAGTGATGTCTTTCAAATGCACAGTGAATCGAAGTATTATTGTTGTTACCAGTCACTAAGGCTAGATTTATTGGGAAACAAACTTGATAACAGTTGATAATTTATTATGTGGTAAATAATTATGCCCTGGAGAGGGTGAAAGCTCACTACGTTAACATTGTTTTCCAAGACCAAATCAATTCCTACTGCACTACAGGAGGGAATTTCTGCTTTAAATGATTTATTTAATAAGTAGTTGGATAGCTTGAGTGCTCTTGCTATGCAATTGTTTGCCATTGTTACTTCAGATTCTTAGAGGGTACATGGGAGGGAAAAGTAATATTCTGTTAGCTGCTGAAACAGTTCTGTAAATGTTAACGTGAGGCTTCTAATTGGCTACACCTTTTCTCTTTCCTCCCCACCTTAAAAATATGGATCTGAAATTCTTGTACATAATGTTCCTAATGAATCTGAGGCTGGATACGTTTATTGGCTGGTAGAATCATCATTGCCCTACTAACTCCATTTCAGCATGACCTGGTAGTTATGCTGCATTGTACTGAACAGAGGTTTGCATATCCATTCGGGCCTCCCACGTGCAGTAAGTGGTATGCATACAGCCATGAGGGGTGAGGGGTTGATTGCAAAGGCGCTATTTTTGCTTTTGTCATTCCCCCTTGGAAACAAAATCCTTTCACTTCTCCATCCAGTCTAGTGATTGTAGGGTCACATGATGAATCAGTTCATTGAGCTGCTCCAGTGGAATAATAAACCTGTATAACAAAGAAAAATACAAAACAAAAACAACAGAACAACTAAGCAAACAAACAAAAACCCCAAGCCTGCCTCCTCCTTGCTTTCCTGCACACTTTCTGTCAGATCTCCTATTAGCTGATTCATTCTGTGACTATGGAGACAGCCTACAACCAACAGAAATGGAAAGAGCAGCACCGCTCCTTTAAGTGATGCCCTACCATTGCACTGGGTTTTGGGTTATGACTAAGTACTTCCTCAGACATTAAAAACATGTATGTGTATATATACATGTATTTACTTATACTGTCATAAACTGCACACTTAAATGAAGGCCAGCATTTTCCATTGTTATCATTCAGTAGATGAACATACCTGAGGAAGGAATTCTAGAGTTCTGTTTTCTCCCACCTTCTAAAATATAAGTTCAAGGTCAACTCACAAGGAAATCTTGCGTGAAAGACACAGGAGGTGCTACTTGCCTGCTAATGGTTGAAATGAAAATAATATTTTATAAATTATTACAAAGGAACAGAAAGGAAATCAGAAAAAAAGTGTACCACAGTATAATTCATGATGTGCTCACATACTGTATAAAGTGTTAGACCTCATGTCTCAAAAACCAAAAAGAACCAAAATGAAAAAAGATGGCAAAAGCTACAAAGACTGATGATCAAAGATGTGAAATAGCATTAATTAAGTATATCAAAGTTACTTCAGGCGGTGTAAAAGATAATAGAAGGAAAATGCAGTAGAAATTGTAGGTGGCTTGTAGGGCGTGGATGCGGAATTACTGACACTTTCAGCCAAGAATGAAAGGTCACTAGCTGGAATACACTGGTTAAAAGCTAATAACTGGAGATCATCCTTCACATGGTGCTTGTGTGTAGTTCCTTGGTATGGGACACTGTGAATGATTAAAATTCACATGGCTTCAAGAAAGCAACTGGAGAAAGAAGATAATTCTTTCAAAGCCTATTAAATACAAAGATATTTTATATCTGGCAGAGGAAGTGCCTATGCCGTTCATGGATATGCTTGCCTGCTCTTATGATGTTCTCCAATCATCTGCTTTGGACATTTGTTCCTACTGAAGACTTTTTTGGGGGCCAAGTGTTAGCCCCGCCCTTGCAAAGTCTTAGGCCCTCTTGTGGAGGAAGACACCTAAAGGAAAAAGAAAATAAGGAGAAAATAAGTAATTATGAGGGCACAAGGAAAGAATAAAACGAAGAGCAGTGAGAGTTAAACGATCAAGTCTGATGAGGAAGCCCCATGACTTCTAGGACTTCTGATGCTGGAGATGGGATGCTGGAGAGGCTGGAGTGGCAATGTAACCTGGTATAGCAACTCTCATAACTTCATTTGGGATTAATGGGGACCTTGACTATAAAGTTTTAAAAACCAGAATCTGCAAATTTATATTCTATAAATTTGATTAAGGAGTAATAGTTCCCAGAATATTTTATTCCAGTATGTCATAATGAATTTTTTTTTCCCAATTTGCCTTGGCCAGTTCTTTTTGTCAGAGTCAGAGCAATCTCGCAATGAAATATTACTTTGAAGAGCATTTGGTGAAGTATACTTTGCTGGAAGGAAAATACATGTCCAAACTCCAGTTCTAAACTTTGTCTCACCTAATAAGCAAACATGAGTACACAAGCACGCACCAACAATGACTGATCTGAGAAGACTACTGGACACTAAGACATCCTGAAGCAGTTTTCATATTAATATCCCCCTCTTTTTTTTTTTTTTTTAGATGATATTCAGACTTTGTGGAGACAAAATTAAAAATAAAACATACTATTAATACAGGAGGAAATAAAGTTGACGTTGGAGAAAGTTTTGAATCAGGTAGTGGTAGTTTGTCTTTATAATAGATTAGAAGAGGATACTAAATGCACATAACTTCACACTTAAGACTTTTATTTAACTAGCTAGATGCATTAAAAGTTCCTGATGTTTTATCAATAATAAGTAACTGCGATTTTTTTTAAATTTCATACCTCTCAATTATTATAATTTTCTAATTCTTTTTCAGATTGATTAAATAGGGTGATGGTGATAGCTTTGATAATCCAGAAATAATTTTTAGAGAGGAAAAGCACATAGTATGTATTATGTACCTGAACAGACTAGAATCCAGAAAATACACTTTACAAGTCCTTTTTGACAGGGACACAAATGTGCTCTTAGATGGCTACCATTTTAGTTTCTAGGCAGCACTGTTGTTATCTGGAGAGCATATCTGACTTGAAGTCGACCTCCAGGTTTATGCCTTTCCCTGTGGTTTGTGTAAGATTTGCAGCACAACCGTGTTGTCACAGGGTTGTCTTGTTCAGGGAACAGTTGCACATCACAGCCAGCTATTAGGTTGCAGTTTAATGTTTGTTCTTAAGTGGAGGTTGGTCTATGCAAGACTGAAACAGCAGACTATACCTCTCACTGTAAGTCAGCAAAAACTGAGTGGCTGTAACTCTTTGCATATTTTTCCTCCTCAAAACAAAAATAATCTTCACTCTTTCTCTGTCAGCTGTGTTTGTGGTTCCTGCTGCTAAGTCTGGGAACATATACACATGTATGGGCCACGTTCCAGACTTCCTCACTGGGGATATTTGACTGACATCCTTTTGATAACATTGGCAAACTCTTCCTGATTTGATTCTTTGTGAGTCAGGCGCTATTTGCCATCATAACTGGAACCTTGGTGGTGCACAGCAGCTGCACCCAAATGACTGGGAAAGAGGTCAGAGATACAGGGTCTCCTATAGGATTCTCCGCCATGTGTCTGGAACCATGACAAGATCAAGGCAAAATTTATTTGCCTGGATCTAGACAGAAACTGCCATTTGGTAGTCCTTGAATGACCCTGTCTGGGAATGCTACAGCTGTGAGTAAAAGCCATCAATTTACAACCTTCTCCTTTTTGATTTTTTTAGAAGCTGCTCATGTGGGGACAGAAATTTTTACCTTAGATGCTTTTGATAGAGCAGCTAAAATTTAGGTCCAATAAGGTATGGAGAGACAATTTTCCTTTATCACTTCAAAAGCATGAATATTTTTAAAAGTGTATTTTGGTATATGTAGTGATTATTAAGTTCTAGAAGAAAATTAGAATCATGTAAATCAAACATTAAAACAATGAAAATATAATAATTCACTAAGACACTACAGAAATCTCTGCATATCTGTCCAAATAAGTCACTGTCATGCAAAAAACCCAACAGCTGCCTTCCATTTGTTGGCAATATCACTAAAGGACAGAAGACACTAGTGATTAACTCAGTCTCCAATGATTTCACAAATATGGCAGTTCAGATCTTAAATGATTTAGTAAATATGAATATGATTTTACCGATTGAGTAAACATAATGAACTGTGGTTTAACATTCTCTATTGCTTACAGATAACCTGCACTATCCATTCACCAAATATCTGACAGTCTTGAAAAGCAATGAAAGAACCACATCATTTTCTTAAAAACAATTGGAAATCTCAATTATAAAATCAAGTATATTAATTTTAATTTTTTTCTAGTAGAGATTAAATTAAAAAATGTTCGTGCAACTAGGAAAAAAAGATAAATATTTTGTGTTTGAAATTAATTTCGTATTCCTAGAGGAAAACTTTATATTACTAAATATTTCAGAAGCTATTTATTCTTAGTAGTGAGTTTGTATTTCTTTAAATCCAGTCAGAGAAGCAGGCATCCTTCATTTGTGGTAGCTGTTGGGTACTAGTAAACTCAATTACTATTGACTTCTTTTCATGACTGATAGCAGAAAAATAGTCTCACCCCACACAGAGGCACACAGAACTAACAATCAGGTAAGGGATTTCCCTGGCTGTCATTTTTGGAAAAGACCCTATCTTTCACTTGCAAGCTCCGATAACATTTTCTAAGAAAACTGAAGAGGCTATACAACCCAAGGTACCAAGCCTGGCTTTCTGCTGAAGGTTAATATTAGCAGGAATAGCAGAACAACTGCTCAGCCCTGGCAGTTTTCAGCCTCTGGGTTAACAGAAACCTCATTGCTTTGGGACTGCAGGACTGCAGAACAGTTGCACTGCTCAGGGCTGTTGCCTCTACATGGGAGAAGCCATCTGACAGAGCTCTGGGCAGTTACGGATCATACCTGCTGTATTGTCTGGATGCAAATCATCATCCAGGGCATCAAAGAAAAGAAATAGCCAGAAGACTGATAACTGAAAGAAATTCATCAAGTAAGGAAACACATGTAGCATAGCTTAAGGAAAAAAGTTATTGGACTAAAAATTAACCAAAAGACTTTTGAAAGTGCAATGAAAGAAGAAATTATTTCTATTGTTAATTCCCTTTCTGTTCAGGAAAGCAGGATTTTCCATATAGGAATCATTGCATCAAAGGAGCATGACTTCATCACTAGTTTATTCATCCAGAAAAGGCAGTTAAAAAAACCCCTCCAGGGGTCCAAATTTTGGCTAAGCTTTCAGACTTAAAAAATTATAATATGATTTTGCTTATAGACTTAACTTTTTCTTCAGGTATGTGAAACTTTGGCATAAGCATTGTATTGAAAATAGCTAAACTAGCATTAGAAATCGGTGTAAAGTCAATGAAGATCTTGAAGGCAAACAAAGAAATGTAATGGCTACATATTTTATTTTAGAACTAGTTTCCTTGAGGCTTGTTACTTTTTAAAAAAAATGTATTTACACATCTATCATATGTGAGCCAATGCAAGTGAAGGAACTTCACCTAATGTACAAAGGATTCAAGGTCTATGTAATGTTACCGAAAAAACAGTCTGGATCTATAGTAGGTAGAAGTGGTTTGGAAATTTTATGGACTATTAAGTTAGAAAAACAGCAAACCTTAGAAAAAACATATTTTACCCTAAAAGAACATTACCAGTAACATTCCTGAGTATTAATTTTCTGATAACTTTAGGCTGTTCTTGCAAATTACAGTCTGATGCATTTAGAAAAACTAAACTGTGTGCTGGTCGTGCTTAATATACTGTGCTGCAATCTGTAATAGTTCAGCTCCTTCACAAGGAACTAAGCTTTTCTTTCAGTGGGAGTGCCACCTCCTGAGAGAGGGATGAGAGGCACCCAAGGAAAGCCATCTTCTTCTGGCTATGGCGGTTCACTGAATAAAACCCACTGCTTACAAAAGAAAGGTATTGGGTTGCTTAGTCTCCAGGAAATTAACACATATGCTATCTGTGATCTCAGATATTTCAGTTGTTTGACACTGAGAGGAAGGATGGAAGGAACTGGGTGTATCTATGGCATCTATCTGTCCTTATTACTATCATCTCTTACATCAACAGCAATTTTATTGTGTTTTTTTCTAGTCATTAAGCATGAGGAAAAATGTATTTCTAAGTATGCTTCCTAGAGATTCGTCTCCTTAGAAAATTATTTTCAAATCTAATTACTCTGAAATTAAAATCTGACCTTGTTTAACTAATATGAACTTTAGGATATACTTATTATTTTTTTTGTCTAACTGTCAGTTTAAAAAGAACTAAATTCAAATTTCCTTGATTGACTCTTAAATAGTTATTACCAAGTGGTTTTCAATGTGTGTATAATGGCTAAATAGAGGTAAGATAATCTCTCTACACATAAATATTAAAATATAAGTACTTTAAGACTCAGGGAAATGAACACTCTGCCTCTGCACAATTAAATACATTTTTTAGACAAGAGAGACTGATGTCTGCAGTTGAAAAAACAGTATTAGAGAAATTCAGGCCAGGAAGAATGGATCTATTCTAAAGCCCCTTGAAATCAATGAGAAGCTTTGGTTTAACTTCTCTAAGCTTTGGCTCCAGCCCTAAGTAATTATTGGACTTTGGCCATTGGTACTAACACCATCTGCTTACACGAAAGTACCGTGAAATCTTTAATTTACACAAATCGTGAAGGCATCAGTTCAATGTCTTATCTAAAGAAATGACACCTTTGAGAGTGCACTGTTGATAGGTCCCTTGCTGAGGACATCATTCCCTACTGTCTTATTGGGAAATGTGTGTCACCTACTGCGTTGCTAGCACTAACTTTTCCAATTATGGCCAAGTTTCAAAGCCATTGATTTTCCAATTGGAGTTCACATGCAGGTATATGAACCACATTTTATTTTTATTGATGGTGTTTGATAAAAATAATAAATATGCAGCAAATACATGGAAAGGAAGAAGTAAGGAGTTTTTGTTTGTTAAAATAATATTTTAGAGATAATATGCTAAACACATAAAAGGGAAAAAAATAATATGACCTGTGTAAAGAGGTAGGGTAGTCTTACCTAAAGAGCAGGGTAGTCTTACAATTCAAGATTGGATTTCTCTCTATTTTTCAATTTTCAGCTTTTCACAAAATCACTGAAGTAAAACATTTAACCTTTCTCTTCCTCAGTTTCCCCATCTGTGAAATTATATTAATGCCAATTGATCAAGCAGGAATTTGCCATCCTGAAATATTGCTTGGAAGTGTTCAAAGGGGAGACAGTCCATCAAGCTGCAGTGGCTTGGCATTATTGTGTACCATCGTATGGCCTAGATAGTCCCACATGCTGTGCAAAGCCGTTGCTTTTTTGCACACCGTTGTCGTTAAGCACCAGTTTTGCAGCACAAGTAACTTCATTGAGAGCAAATAAGGCGTAGCCCCTTTTGTACTTATAACTCACATTTTCAAGGCAAAAATGAAAAAGATGTGTCTGTCGCCACACAATGAGTGCATCTGGAAGACTTAAATATTGTTTCCTTATTGTAAGGATTAATAAAGTGCTGGCTTGGGCCCTGAACAGCACTTAAGGACATGTTTAACTTTAAGAATCTGAGTAGACTGATGGATTTCCATGAGAATACTAATGTGCTTAAAGTATGTGTTGTTGGAATGAAGTCATATCCTTCAGTATCATACTTTTGTTTGTGAAAGCGAGGGATCACTCTCAGATGTTACTCCTTTTACAGGGAATCTCCTGGTTGTTCAAGACTGGGATCCTCAAATATCTTGCTCTCCTGATTTCTCAGCCTAGACTCCTGTATGTGGTCTGTCTGCACTGATGTTCTGACATTAATTGTTTTCCTGTTCTGAAATAAAAATAAATTCAGTAAATCGTGACTCTAAATAACTGACTTCAGTAGCACTGATTTTTCTTCTTTTTTTTTCCCCACTAATGATATCTAGCAACTGTTATGTATGTAGATGTGAAAATCATTAAATAATTCTCTGCCAAAAAAAATAAACTTAAGCAAACAACTCACTTACCCCAAGCTCCTAGGGTGCTCAAAAGCCTTTCTCATGGAAGAAGGGCACAAGCTCTCTCCTTCCAAGGTTCTGCATTGCTGTCTTAGGTGAACATTTTGTCAACACTGAACAAGTTCTCCGCCTCCATCTGCCATCTCTGGGGCATTCTTTGGCAACTTCCCAGATACAGCCTAAGTCAGAGGCAACACCTGCAGCTGCACAGACCTTTGCAATTGGAATGTGCTGTGTTCACCTCTCGGTAGACAGGATGCTCTGTTAAGCTATTTGCACCATGGCTTGCTTTTGCTGGTGTCTACTCTGCCATCTGTCTGAAAGTTTCATACTAGTTCTTCAACAGAATTTATCAAATGCACTAACTGTGTACAGACCATAGTGCAGTTATTACTATGTATGTTTGAAAGGATTACAGTGTGCAAAAGTGGACTTCCTTCATACAGAAATGCATAAGATTGCTGTTGTAACTTATATTATCTTTTTTTTTCCTTTGCAGTTTTACTTAAGAATGCAAAAAAGGAAGAAGAAAAGCCTTTCAGAGACTGTGCAGATGTATACCAATCTGGTTTTAACAAAAGTGGGGTCTACACTATTTATATTAACAATGTATCAGATCCTAAAAAGGTAAAGTAAATGTTTGTTTGATTTTCATGTTCATTAATATGATGTTGCTCTGGCCTTAAAGGAGCGTTTGAAGCCTTTATTGAAGTTCTCATTTTGCAAAATATTGTACTGGTATAAATAACCTGGGTTATATTCAGTCTTGAAAAAAATACAATAGAGTGAAGCAAATGGTAAACTGTATCGTCACAGAAACATAGACTGGTTTGGGTTGGAAGGGACCATAAAGATCACCTAGTTCCAACCCCCCTGCCATGGCCAGGGACACCTTCCAGTAGACCAGGTCACTCAAAGCCCCATCCAACCAGGCCTTGAACACTTCCATGGATAAGACATCCACAGCTTCTCTGGGTAACTTGTTCCAGTGCCTCACCACCCTCACAATAAATAATTTCTTCCTTATATCTAATCTAAATCTACTCTCAGTTTAAAGCCATTACCCCTTGTCCTATCCCTACATGCGCTTGTCAAAAGTCCCTCTCCAGCTTTCTTGTAGGCTCCCTTTAGGTACTGGAAGGTTGCAATAAGATGTCCCTGGAGCTTTCTCTTCTCCAGGCCGAACAACCCCAACTCTCTCACCCTGTCTTCATAGGAGAGGTGCTCCAGCCCTCTGATCATCTTTGTGGCCCACCTCTGGACTCGCTCCAACAGGTCCATGTCTTTCCTGTGCTCAGGACTCCAGAGCTGGATGCAGTACTTCAAGTGGGGTTTCATGAAAGCAGAGAAGAGGGGGAGAATCACCTCCTTCGACCTGCTGGTCACGTTTCTTCTGATGCAGCCCAGGATACAGTTGGCTTTCTGGTTCCAGACATTCTTCATTCTTGCTGACAGCGAATCCTTCCTAAGTTCCAACATACACTCAGTAGTTGAGTCATTTCCTCTGACTTGCCAAGTTCAGTTGAATCAGACAAAGCATACAAAAAATCTGTGATAAAATTTAAAAGAGAATTAGTGAAGTGCTATAATGAAGAAGCTGATGGAGGGGACTATCTGGTAGCATAGGGACAGAAATTGCAGAAAGAATATTTTTTAAAGATAAAGATTTACAAAAATCCTACTTCTCTTGTAGGGAACAGGGAAGAAGTGTTTTGGCTGTAAAGAACATAACATTCTGAATATTAGCATTGTTTGAATTTAGGAAGTATGTATAATTTTGTCCTTCTCAAAAAAGATCATTGGGAGGGTTGGTTTTTTTTATGAAATTGAAACATTAGCCTCTAAAGGAGACTGATTTTTTTTTTTTTTGGAAGGCTTTTGTTGCTAAGGTACCTGAGTCAGATGAAGCTAGCAACATGAGAGAATAACCTAAGTCTAACTTACATGTGGAGGAATGCTGGCTATCCCTCTGATGGGGCACTGTTGGGAGCAATTCCCAAGAAGGCTAAGGTTGGTTACCCACGAGAGGAAAGTCCAACAGTGTCCAGAAAGTGAGCCAAACAGGAGGGAGGGAACCATATCTGTCTGGTGAATTTATTCTTACACAGTAAAATGGTGACCCTGCAAACAGTTCTAAACTCAATTTAGTTTTATAAGAGGCCTTTGGAAGCCTGTAAATGTCAAGATGTTTTAGTTTACTAAGGAATTAGAGTTCGTTAAACCATGAGTAGAATTGGGGTGGTAGAGTACTATAGGAAAAGATCAATATAATTCTGGTGAATATGAATGGAAAAATAATTGACATGACATAAAATACAGAGATCCCTTTAAGCATTACTGAACAGGACAAGAGCAGTAAAACCGTAGAAGCTCTTCCACTTGAAACAGACAAAGTCCAGATTGCATGTACAAAATTGGCAGTGGCTTGTGTTAGCCTTATTAAAGTTCATAAACCATCCCCAGAAGCTGCATTGTAATGAAAAACAATGGTTATCTGAAAGCACTGTGGCACTGATGCTTCTGGTATATTTACCTTAAACCCACCTCACTGATGATTTAAGGACAGTGACGCTATGGAAGCCACCCTGTGTTTCTGCTGTATCCCTATTTGCAGACACTGCTATCAATCAATACAGGCAGAGCAACTCAGTTGATATCATTGCATTATTTCGTCCTGTTTTAGCAAGAAAATATGGGAGTGTGTGTCTGTGTGTGCTGAGGGTGTTTCTGCTACCGCCTGTTTCTGTCTCGCCCTAGCGATGACACAGCAAGAGCTGACCCCAGGCCTGTTCATGTTAGTCAAGTGAGGACTATGATTGCTTTAACGGGTGTTTTTCAGACATGAAGGTTGTATTAATGGCCTGCAAGGTAGTGCTGCAGAGAGATAGCTGAACTAACTCAAGCTGAGATAGCTTCAAAATCACATCAATGCAGCACTGTGCCAGGACTAATTAGCCCAGAGGTAGCACCACACTGACACAGTTGGATTATTCTGGGACCGAGGCTAATATCCTGATACCTACTCCATGGAGACATACTCGCTTGTTTAAAGCCAGCTTAGTTGTGTAGATTACCACAATGTGATATACGACTCTGACATGTCTTAAGAGGCCTAATACATTGTTGCCTTCAGTAATACTCACAGCCACTGGCAACTGTCTCATTTATAGTAATTTTATACTTTGGGTCTCAAAAATATACCTTAATTTCATTTTATATTTCCTAAGGGATACTTACTAGAATCCTGACATTCAGTAGAAGGTATCTCTTTGTCATGTATACAAATGTTACTGTCAGTTCAGGTTTTTGCTGGTTTTACATTCATATATTCATAGAAAATTGTCCTCTGTGCTTAGAGCTGCATACCATTTATATGCCTCATTTTTATAAGACTACAAATTTAGATTGCAATTTTTCTTTCATATTCCTAGCTTCAGCAGTTCATTAGTTTGGTTCATTAGTCTTCCAGCTCTGCAACAAAAATCAGTGATTCATTTATATTTAAAAGGATCTTAATAATATTCCATATTTTTGAGATGGTCTCTCTGAGCGTATCTGCCAGAATTTTGACCAATTAAATGTATGTTAGCCCCATATACTGTGGAAAGTGTCATCCTGACATGGTTACCTTCAGGCTTGCTTTCTGCACAGCAGAGACACATTCTCTGAATCTCAAATGACTGGTCATGAGTTTATTGCTCCATGCTAACGATGTAGACTTGTGATGTCTTAGTGTGCATGCATTTGAAGCGCAGTATGTAGTAATCCTCTTCCTTTTGTTTACCTTAAAATTGGACTTATCTCTAAATGGTTATTTTGAAGTTTCTAATAATTTAGTCCATAAAGCTAAAATATGTATAAATAGTCCCATCTATGCCTTTTAGGAGCTTGAGTAGTCTTACTCCTGCATTTAAGGAAGGGCAAGAGTGCAATTCTTTGGATATTCCTTTAATCTAAATCAAGTTATTTTACTGACAATAAACTTAGAATCTAGTGATGCATACAAACTCAAAGTCACTTTTCTCCATCCTTTTCGTTTCTGGTAGAGGGTTAAATGTCAGAACATGTTCAAAGGTGTTTAATGGCTGAGTGCCTTGACCTTGTCTGGGACGGAAGCCAGTTTAGGACATTTGTTGGCTAGAGCTATGCACAGTGAACATCTATAATCAGCTTGGCACTCCTGTTAATACGGCAGGTGTTTGTGTCTACCACCGTGGAAAGTGCCAGACCACACAATGATGGCTAGTGAATAATGCGCTGCTGGTAAATCCTTCTTTCACTGTGCAGTTTTGTCTTTTAATTTACTATATTATTCATAAAACATCAAAGTCTTTTTATAGGTATTTTATTATATTTCAGTATGAAACCCCCATCATTTGTTTATGTGTGTCTTTAAAATAAGTAGTCTTAATACAGTTGAGGATTTAATGCTTTAAAAATTGGCAATAGATTCATGGGAGCTTGAAATGACTTATAAGGAAAGTAAATCCATCATTGAGAAATTCTCACTGTAAATCAAACTAAAGAAATTACGTCTTGTAGATAAATGTTTTGACTCATAGTGTCTTCCCTGAAGGAGAAATAGGGCCAAAATGTTTGTCTAGCAAATCATAGGTTTTCTTGCGGTTACCCTAAATCTAGTTCATATGTTTGCACTGTTCTGTTTCCTTCCTGTACCTACACAGGGACTTCACTCAGCTTGCCTGGAACAAATTAAAAAAAAAAAGCACTTGCACAGGATTACTATGACAATGCTTATGAGTAGGAAAGATTTTGAGTTGCTTTGCCTTGAGTGGAATGTGGTTCTAGTCAACTGAGGGATCAATTTTTATTTAACTGAATTGGTTAGTAACCTTCCCTTTGGCAAAGCAACAGCTTTAAATTACAGTGGTGAATGGATTGACTCTTGTTGATGTGAATGCCAAAAGCTAAGCTTATGAGTGACACCTCTTCAACCCTCTTACATATTGACATCCTAGGAATATAGGAGTATACCTGTTGAATACAAATATTCAAGAGCACAGACAAATGAAATTCAGGATAGTTGCAGTGCCAACATGGTATGGATGAGTACATGGGAATGAAAATCAGGAAAATTTGCTTGAATGAGTAGCGCTGAGAAACTTAGTCAGATCTTAAAATTAGTCGGATCTTAAAATTAAATGTAATACAAAAATTAATACTATCACTTGCCACGTACCAAGAAAAGTGAGCGAATAAGCAGTATTTGCAATTTTTCATAATTTATCTTCTATATTTTTTAAAGCATAATGTAAGAAGAGTAAAAATGAATGAAAATTAAATGTGTTTTTGTTATTATATGGATTATTTAGGATTGTTAACATATTTCAGTTGATGCAATATTCTAAAATAAGCTTCAACAAAATTGTCAAATTGTTAAATTATCCTTAATGTATAGAATCTCAGTATCTAAGTTAAAATTTTATTAGTGCAATGATGGCAGGATATGATCTTACATGTTCAGTACAAGTCTTAACTTCTGAGCTTGTCCCAGACTTCTGTTCTTGAGCCTGTTCCTATCTATGTCCTCTCTCAGCTGTTAGGCAGCTTAGACTGAGATCAGTTGTTTCTGTTTTGGGACACTGTCTGGCATACTGTGAGTATTGTTATAATACGGAGCAAACAGAATAGCAGAATCTCATCTGTGCTACATTTTGGAC
The DNA here is from genome assembly GCA_009806455.1 of Tetrax tetrax. Classification (NCBI taxonomy): domain Eukaryota; kingdom Metazoa; phylum Chordata; class Aves; order Otidiformes; family Otididae; genus Tetrax; species Tetrax tetrax. The sequence goes on along the minus strand of WHYT01014718.1, from coordinate 267,195 downwards.
TCCTTGAATGGGTATTCTCTGTAAGAATTCCTGAAGATTTTTTCTTAGACAGAATGGTGCTCTGCTAAAAACTATAGAAAACATTATTATCACTGAAAGAAATACTCTTGCTTGTTAAGAGGAATGAAGTGGTTTCAGGGGCACCGTAGAAAAAATAAAAGAGTAGCATGGAGGGAATGTGAAGAGGAAAACTGAAGATGCAGAGAGGGATCATGGAGAGATGTTATTGGGTAATGTGATGAAAGAATGGGAGGATTACAGTGAACATAAGGAAAATTCTGGTTGTAACCAAACGATTGAGAATACGGGCATATGATTGAGAATCAAGGGCATAGGGCGTGAATCCACAAGAAAACAGGCTTCTTCAATTCAGTTATTCACAAATCTTTTTTTCTACCCCTAAGATGACAAGACTCCAATGCAAGTATATTTTATTGGGTTTTTTGGTTTTTTTTTGTTTTTTTTTTAACTACTGCATAGGTCTTTTGCAATATGGAAGTTGCTGGAGGAGGATGGACAGTTATACAGCATCGAGAAGATGGGAGTCTGGATTTTCAAAAAAGCTGGAAAGAATACAAAATGGTAAGGGGAAAAATGTGGAATAGTTTTACAGTTCACAGAAGTGTTGAATTTCAAGTAGTACTTCCTATTATCTTAAGCAGATAGTTCTGCCTATAGTGATGTGGTGTGGTCCTGCTGTCTTTTATGAGCTACCTTTTGTCATGTCTGTTACTTTTGAAAATCATAATATTCTTTTTACTCAGTTGAGTATTATTTCCCATGACTTAGGGTTTCTTTCAGATCAGTTACTGAGATTAAAATGAGGTCAGGCCCAGGCATATGCACTAAAGAATGTTGCTGTCTGTTCCTCTAAAGTTTTGACTTGCTGTGACATTAAGGGGTAATAGGCATGTGATAATGTTCCTAATGCATGGATGTTTTCAGCTGAGGGGAACTCCTTCAGAACTTGGAGCATCTCAGATAGGAATGAAAAGTTTTACTGGGGTTTATCCCAAGTCATACAACACCTCTGCCAATCAAGCTAATGTACTGGAAATGTTGATACTTTGAATACGATTAAAAGAAAATAAATAACTTACCAAATTACAGATGACATGACTTCAGCAGGCTATTTTTCCTTTGCCAACTAAAAAAAAAAAAATTATTCCAAGCTAAATAACTTCTGAGTTTCTTCATTTGCTGCCTGATCAAACTTTCTGATGGAGCTCCTTTCTCTGAGTCTCTGAGAACTGGCTTAGATTTCAATGACATTCCCAGTGAAGTTTTCAGAACTATATTATCAGCCTGGAAGAATAAAATATTTTTTCCAACAGGTTTTAAAAAGCAATAAATGAAGAGAGTCAGTAAAAATTTACATGGGAAAAAGTTCTGGGTATTTTTACCATTTCAGAAATAAATGAAATATCAGATTATTAAACCAAAATGTAATTTTGGATTTTATGGATTGTTTCTTTTCAATATTTTAAAATTATTTGAAAATATAAATGATAGGGGTGAACACTGACCATTTGGGTCAGACATCTGCTACTATGGATAACCAAAGGATGTGTTCTGTTTCATAATATATATGGAGTAAAAGTATACTGAAATGACAGATATTTTTTAATGGATTTGCAAAATTGAAAACATTTTTTTAGAATTCATAGTTTTCATTTAGCAAGAAACTCGAAAACTGTTTTACACTATTTTGGTTCAGAGTCAAGTAAAATATGAAACATCAATTTATTTTGATGGAACCAAAATTTGAAGATTCTACTTATGAGAAATATGTATCTGCAATCTAACTCATTCTTTACATATGAGCTGTTTAATTTCATAGAATCATAGAATAATAGAATAGTTAACGTTGGAAGGGACCTTTAAAAGTCATCTAGTCCAACCTCCCTGCAAGGAGCAGGGACATCAACTAGATCAGGTTGCTCAGAGCCCTGTCCAACCTGGCCTTGAATGTTTCCAGGGATGAGGCATCTGCCACTTCTCTGGGAAACCTGTTCCAGTGTTCCATCACCCTCATGGTAATTTACAGATACCGTATGAATTATTGAGATTTACTCAATTTTTCTTTCCTGTAACTGATGTTTTTTCCAATGGAAACCAGGTAGTGTGGTGGGGGACATAATGGCACTTGGTCTTTCTTGGAGTGGTTGAACTTAATATGTGTTTTCTCAGCCCATAGTTCAGATACAGCTTTCCAGATTTGCTAAGACATTCTTGTTGTGCTTGTATCTTACTACGGCTCAAATCTAACAGGAATAAACAATATCATAATTATGTAATAACAGCAATAATAAGTCCCTGGGGTTTCTTTTAGTTTCAGTGCATTTAGTTATTGGAAAAGAATCTGAAAAAACTGTTCAAGTTAATCAACTAAAAACAAGTTGCCAGCTTCTGAGCTGGTCAAGAACTCAGACTACCAACCTGCGGTAGTGCCTTGCTAGTGCCCTTGCAAGTTATTGGCTGTTCCAGTTCTAGAAGCGCATTTTCTGCGCTTCTAGAATCTCTAAGCTGAGAATTTCTAAGCTTCTAGAATCTAGAATCTCTAAGCTGAGATTCTTACAACAGGTAACTTGGAAAGAGTGCAAATGGAGTATTCTCTGCAAAGGTGACATACAGCACTGGTAGGTTACAGGAGTCATCTGCAACAGCAAGCCAGCCATTGTCTTTGATTCAGTTTCATGCTGGTGCCTTCAGCTTACATGGAAGTACTTCAATTCCTGTCCAATATATTTTCCAGACACCAACACAGGACACAGGTTAAGAGAGAGATAAAGTAGCCGTAAATCTTTTGAAAATAGAAAATATACAGCTCCATCCATCCATAAATTGCCACAAGGTCAGTAATACAACAGTTATAGTGGTACTAACTTTTCCTGCTTGTTCTTTTGACTCCGTTTCCACTAGCATCCAATCTCCCATCTGGAAAAGAAAGTCACACTTTCTTTGATGTATAAAACAATAGCTAATTATTACAAAATCTTTTATGTAGATTTAATGCTATGCAAGATTTTTTTCCTTATGCATTTTTTTTCCTTAGTGACATTTGTGCTTACCAGTATTGTTCAGTTTTCTTATTAGTCTCATGCTGTGCAGTGTAGTTTGTGCCTTTGCTTCTAAGAAGGGGAGACCTCATTGCTCTCTACAACTGCCTGGAAGGAGATTGTAGGGAGGCAGGTGTTGGTCTCTTTTCCCAAGTAACTAGTGATAGGATGAGAGGAAATGGCCTCAAGTTGCAGCAGGGGACGTTTAGATTGGATGTTAGGAAACACTTCTTTACTGAACGAGTAGTCAGGCATTGGAACAGGCTGCCCAAGGAAGTGGTGGAGTCACCATCCCTGGAGGTGTTCAAAGAACATGTAGATGTGGCACTTCGGGGCATGGTTTAGTGGACATGATGTCTATGGTGGTTGGACTTGATAATCTTAGAGGTCTTTTCCAACCTTAAAGATTATATGAACTCATTTCTGACTACAAAATCTCTTGGGTCATTTCAGTTTTGTACATTCAATACTAATCAGAAGAAATTCAGAGGAAATCCTATGAGTTCATCCTCCGATCCTTTTTTTAACAGTATCTGCTACATTTGTTCTTTCACATTTTGCAATGGATTTTCCGTTAAACTATTTATTGCTTATCAGAAAAGTCTGAAGTGGAGCAACAAATAATTTCATTAACAATAGCAACTAAGATCACCCTGAAGCAGATTTCAGCCATTTTTCTTATTTCCTTGCCTGAAGATGGAATGTAAAACACTATTAGAGTTTTGAAGTCTAGGAGGAGAATATAATTTAAAAAATTATTGCTTACTATCTGTCAACCTCAGCCACTTTTAGAAGGCGGGTTTCCACAAACTTACTTTCTAAGACACAGTTTCTGACATTTGTTAGGCAGTCATTAGCAATAATAAAATCCAAGCAAATGGTTAGCTGATATGCTAATTTGGCTATCAAGACTTCTTGCTGAAATTCCAGCTTTCTAGTTCTTGGATGAGTGCACCTTCCCCAGTCACTGTCTCCATTTTTGCCAAATTAGGTGTTGGAGTATTAGATTCCCTATTCTCTAGCCTTTTAGCATGTCTAGTTCAATAATTCGTGTGAATTTCTCAGAACCTATTCTGCAATCAATAGCTAAACATTCACTATCAGTTTCCTAGGGGGGCTTCTTCGATGTAGTCTATTGGGGGTTTCATCAGAGCTTTAAAGTTATTTTCTTGCCTTCTGTTATTGGAGAGGGATTTTCAATAGGTATTTGAAATTGCGTGCCTTGGCTAGCCCACAACAATCCTTTTCCTCACCAGTTTTTTTTTCTTGCATATCATTATTTAATTGTACAGCGTGACTTTATTGCTACAGTATTGCTATTTTCCTTTCTCTGATGAAAGCAAGCTATCACTTTTTTAGTCCTTCATATTGTCATGAGCTAGATTAAGATCACTTGTACATATTGGACTCACAGATGAATTTCTAAGCTTTGTGGCAACTACTTCCTATCTTACTGACTAGCAGCTGGTTTTTCTTTTGGTTCTTTGAGGCAAGAATGACATTCCGTGGTAAATTCCACATCCCCTTAATCTCATGTTCCTGATTAACATGTAAGAGTCCAACATCAGTTCAGTGCAGTGCTGAAAACAAGTCTACTGCCAGTTTATCTCAGGAGCCATAACTAGCATCTATGTGTTCATGAAAAGCACATCTACAAAACCACTTAAATTTCTGTTCAGGTTTCTTCTTTTTCTTGTCCCTTTAAAGCTGCGTGGTCAAATTGATGGCTAGCTCCATAGTGCCAATTTGATCAATATGATGACAGAATAGGATAATTTATGCTCTTCCATGTCTTAAATTCTGTAGCACATTGAGATTTGGACCACAGAGATGGTTACCAGACCTTTCTCAGAAAATATTACTCTGCACAGGTCTAATGAGCACTTACATTATGTTACCTGGAACAATCTGAAATAATTTTCTCTGAGCCTCAATAAAAATTTTAACTACTATAACAAGTCTGGTGATACATGTCTTCTGCTTACCTAAAAGACAGCTGAACACCTCTTCAGAGAGTAGGTTTTTTATTTCCTTTTAGGCATGATGTTTTTTACCCTTTTTGGTATGCTTCCTACAGTTCACCTCTGTGAGTAAGCTCTAGTTTCGACATAGGTCCCACCCATTTCCTGGAAGATCTTCTAGTTCATGATAATCAGGTTGCTGGTCAGCTCATATTTTCACCTCACTATCTCTTACAGGCTCCAAATTGTGTATTTGGGCATCTAGATCTACCTGAATTATTCATAACAAGAGCTACTGTTCTAACAAAGATTTTATTTCTTAGTACAGTCTTTCAGTTAATTCTGAAAACTTCCAGATGATACTTACATTTAAGTATGCTGTATTTCTTTCTTCATTAAAACAGAACTCAAATACTATCAAACAGCTCTGAAAAAGGTAACACTGCTCTTTCTGTGACTATTCCACATTAAATTATTTTGTCAAAAGTTCATTTTTTGGATCTTTGTTCATCCTAAATCCTTTTAGACTAAAGAAAAGAGATTGCTGGGACCTAAAAAGTATATGCTACTGCAAGCATATGATGCAACTCCCTGTGTTCACAGGATGTCAAGTACTGAAATGGCCGTTGAAACTAACTTCACCTAATTTCTGTTAGGGAGATTTAGAAAGATGCTGCTGTTGTTCATAGGAATTAAAATACTCAATAGCTTTTCAGATAACAATTTGTAATTTTGACAGGAGTTTAAAGTTAAGAAACCTTTATCGTCATGTGGAAACTGTACATACATATACTAGTTAGAGATTCCAAGCTACAAACAGGCCTGTGGTTTTATGACAGTAACAGTTTTCCTTCATTGATTTTGGCTTGAGCTATATTCAAGTCATCTATTTTTGGTCACAAACAGTAACTCAAAGAAATATAAGTAAACAACAAAATATTACACTTAATGTACATATGCATACACCTTAAAATTATGATTGCTGATTGATCTCATATGGACATAAATTTTAATATTCATTATTATTACCCCAAATTGTTTGACTATGAAGGATCTCCTCAAGGGCAAAGATATATAGCTGCTCCTGATAATTAGCTATTTGGATTTTAAAATAAGAATCTGTGTCTTCTTTACAATTAGAGTTTTTGTGTTTCCCTGTTTTGCACAGGAAGGATCTAGTGGATGGGTATCCTACTCCTATTTGACTCAGTTCCTTCTTTCTCAACTCCCAGGCCATGCCCGTACTAGCACATTGAACAGAGTCACGCCCGTGTGTGAATGCTGTCTTGTGACACAAGATCCTCATTGCTAAATTTTAGTGGAGTTTTAGTCTGATTCAAATAACATTCCACAAGTAATGACCAAGCAGTTAGGGATAATGGGCCATTCCCGAATGGCAGTTTGCACAGGGCTGCCTTGTTTTCAAAGCTGAGGTTTTACTGTTAGCACATGGGTTGTTCTGGTTTGCTTTCTTCTGCTTAGCAGAGCATTAGGAGCTGTTCAGACCACTCTTCACAGCTTCTCCTTCCCCCCCCCCCCCCCCCCCCCGTGGCTTAGTGAAACAGTTCTGAGGTAAAGAATTGCTGGTTCAAAGAAAACAGGCAGGTATTTTGAAGATAACCTGGGACTAGGAAAGGAATACAAAAAGTTTTGTGGAAGGAAGAGAGCCTTCATAACAGTATCTGTACTACATCCATCCATCTAGCTAGCTAACTGGAGGTATATTCCATAATTTCGTTTGCAGAAACAGCTTCACATTCTTTCCCTTGCCAGTAATGTGAAGAATTTTTTAAAGTGCCTTGCAGTATCAGCATGGTCCATCCTGCAAAAATGAAGGATTTGAGGACAGGATGGACCTGTGAGAAAGGCAAAAACTAGGGAATGCATGTCCTTGGAGAAGACAGAGGCATGCTGCTTCTGTACTGTAAACAAACAAGACAGGTTGGGAGTGGTGGTGGTGTTGAATTATTATATTGCATTATTAAGCTTGTAAGAGTGAGTTAGGAATACAAGGGGATTAAAAAGGCACACTTCAGACATGAATAATTTTGTAACAGTCACAAATATATTTCTTATGATAGTACACTTCAAAGTCATGAGTTATAAGTTGCTTACATTTGAAAAAAAAAAAATATTTCAAGGGACTGAGATAGATGACATGGAAATCATTTGTTTCTTTCAGACATTTACCAAGTAATTTGGATATAAGGAAATGATTTCTGGTGACTGGAATGTGTATTAAGATATTGTGTGAGTAACGCCTTTCATGGAGACCCACCCATCTGTGATAAAGAATGACATGTCATGATAATTTAATTAAAAGTTATTTCTGACTGCAACTGTTACTCACATAATTGTCACTTTCATCAGTGTTATAAAAAGAGCCAGTATGTTCTCTGCTTCTCCTGAGGTCTAAATTCAGCATGTCCAGTGGAGATAGACATGGTACCAAAGTGATGAGAGACCATATTCAGTTTTATGAGAACACAGTCATGAAACTATTCTGGTCCTGACTAAAACTTAATCTACAGTGCTCATTTTAACAGTATGATCTAAGGGAGCAAGAATGAAACAATATTTTTTTCAGTGGGCTTAGGATCACTAGATTGGTCACTAGAGAAGATGTTGCCACACAAGGAAGCATCTTTATTTTGGGGAATATTTTTGAATGTAAAATTAAACACAATTTTGTGTTGGAGCACAGTCGTGTTTTAAATATGTTATACTCAGCACAGTCTTCCCTATGCAAACATTACTAGACAACATGTTTCGAGTGTCTTGTTGACACATGGCTGTATGCTTGTGCCTTCTCTGCCACCAGTGCTTCAATTTAACACCATTAATGTATACTGATAACATTTATGGTCTTCCAAAGGCTCTTAATATAACCATGTAAGGTATTCCTTGCATGTAAAACTTAATAAATTTTATGTGATAATATCACAATTCAGCTTAATTATGCTAACAGCCTGTAGCAGAGCACTGTGAGAAAAATTAATATTATTAAAGAAACTAACCAAAATATGGAAATGCTATTTTACAAGAACCAGGTGAGATTTTGATAGGTTGTTTTTTAAACTAGTGATTTGAACATTTAGCAGAATTGTAGCAGAGATCTTCCCAGATTATAGTTGTATGCTCTTATCATGGAACAGCTTTCTCTTCAAGGAGGAGCACCTCCTGCCGCTATATTTTTTTTACTCTGGTGTCAGTCATCTTCTATTCTTGTTCAGCTATTTAGTGTGGCAGCTGAGCCCAAGCAAGAGAGAAAAGACCAACCCGTAAATTTGATACTTGGGGTATTTAGACAGATTTGCCACCAAATATTTGTTAGTATTGTACTTCATGGAAATAATTCTGAATATTTAGCATAATTTTCCCATATTCTTTTAAGTTAACATTACTTAACACATTTGTTCTCTAAGGAAATTGAAACAATTTCTATAGACCACATCTTTATTTCAAATAGTGTGATGAATAACTCAACGATGGAAATGAAGAAGTATACTAACCTTTTGTAAAAATTATCTTCTTAAACAAAATCCGTTCCACATTCTCAGCTGAGGCAAAAGGAGCTGAATATTTTTTATTGCTTCTGGGAAGACACTACTGCTGTAAACCACTGAATTATTTTCTGCTTTATTCTGTGAATTTTCTGACAGGAGATGAACCCATAGGATATATTGACTGTGTCTGGTTTCAATTTTGTTTTGTCTATAAAAAGTCAAATCTTCCTATGAGCATTATCAGACAAAATAAATAAAGTAAGAGAGATAATTGTTTAATGAACTTGGAGTAACATGATTCAAGCAAAATACCCTCACAGATTTTGCCAAAGCTAATAAAACTCTTTTGCACCCTACTTATTATTTTTGAATATGTATCAACTTTGTAAATTCTTAAGGTCATTTTTAAAATGTGCATTGAATTCTCTTTCTTTGTACTCATGACTACTTTAGTAGTTTTGACACTGTTAATCCTCATGCAATTGGAAATGAGCTGATGGAGAACCTGGAAGTCATCTAGAGTAAATGTAAAATCATGTACGTTTGACTGTGATTCCTGGTTCTAAGTACTTAATTGGATATAAAAGAAAAACAAATTACTATTTATTTATTTTTTTTTACATAACAATTGGGCACTATCTCATAATTTACACAATTTACTGTATAATTATAGTCATAAAGAACCAGAAAACTGCATGACTCTGAAACTTTTTGGAAATTTCTGACCTTCCCTTACTACATTAAGCAGCCTTTTGCAAATGTAAAGCTTCTAATTTGCTAGTCATCCCAAAATGTTATGCAAATTTCAAGGGAAAAGCAAAATTATTATTTTTGGAATAATGTTTAATGTTTAAAGAATTATTCCCTCTACTTGGAAACACATAATGAAAAAAAATAGAGAGAACTAATGATAAAATAGTGTATCATAGTAATATAAAATGCAATTTTGGAACAATGCTTATGACCCAGTGGATTTCAGACAGGCTTAAAATGTTGTAAACTACAAACACGTTCATGAAATACAGATATTCCTTTTCCTAGTAGATTGATAGCGGAAGATAACTTGGATCACCTCATGTATTTGAGTTTAAGTACAAAACTAACACAAAAATTCTGGAAGTATTTGCTACAGCAATATGAATACAAAGAAAAAAAAACAATTAGTATATTGACAGCATATATATGTACTGGGAAACAAACACATTTAATGACAGCTATGGGTCTGGAATAGATGACTCCTAATGTTAACTTTTAAAATTTAACACTATGCCCTAAGGTATTCTCAAAACCAACTCCTTGTCCATAGAAGATTACAGGCGTGGTCTTATACAAGACTGAAGGCATCTTATCACTTGGGACCCCACAGATCTGAGCAGCAGCATGAACATAAATGTTCTGTTAACTAAAATGCTTGGATTTAATTACTGAATTGTCATTACTGAACAATTACTGAATTGTCTCCTGAGCAGCAAAATTCATGAGATCTGTGTCCTACATAGAAGTCCCATTCTCATTACTAATAGTCTCCTGAATCCCTACTATTTTCCAAGATTCTCTGTGCCAATAGCTTGAGTTCTCCTTTTATGTTCCTCAAATCTCTCCCAGGTGTCTAAGGGTCCTTTGAGGCAATACATGCTCAGCATCTGCATTTGGTTGGCTGGTCTGAGCCTGCTGATAAGCAATTGGAATAGGCAACTGCTGAGCTTTTGCTTCAGCATTTCCTCCCAGCAACAACTCATCCCAGACAGCATTTCTCCTAAAACATTGTTGAACTTCAAGTTTGTGTGATTTCTATTTCTATCCCAACCTCAAAAGTCTTAAAAAAAGTATTGCACAAAAATAAAGGACAGGTGGGCATAACAATTGCACAAGCTTGTTTCCTTCAGTTTTCTGGCTGAAGAAAAAAAAAAAATATTTTGTACTTGAAGATAAAATTCTGAAATGTACTAAAGATCTTGAAGACAAATCAAAAGAACCTGCCAAAATAATTTTCTTTGCCAGCTTCAGGGTTGCAAATGGAAAAGAAAAGTTAAATAATGTTTTTCAGGCTTTTTTTTGGTAATAATATGTCATTCTCTTCTGCACACAAAAGCTTACATATCTTCTCAAAGTAGTAGTGTTCTTGTAGCAATGACAGTCTAAGTAAGATATAAACAAGAAAGCTATGTAGCTATTAAATTAGACAAAGTATTTGGAAAAAGCAGCAAGCATGTAACTCTTTCTTCAGATCTGAAACAGAGGCAGTAAACTGCAGACTAAATACAGGTTGGAAACAGTTGAGTTTGGCATAATAAAATTATACGTGAAGAAATTGTTCCCAACTCTGTGTTTAACAGAAATGTACTTCTCCTCTCTGTTTTAAATCTATAAAAGCTTTGAGTGCCTGTTTGTTTGTTTGTTTCTTTTTTCCAGCCATATTAGGTGTTTAATAAAATACACTACTTCTCCTTAGGAACATTCCTTGCTTCAGAGATATGTTTTATATTCCACTTACTTCCCTGGTTTTCTTTTCATAAGAGCAAGGAATTTGTTTAAAAATAAGTTGCTCCTGACAAGAAAACCAAACCAAACCAAAACAATAATTCTTAGTCTGAGCATTTCTAACCTAAGTTTCAGTATTGTAGCTCCTTATGACACGATTCAGTTCTTTTGTAACTAATGTGGTGGTTTTCCTCATAATTTTTTTATATTCCTTTTTATATTCCTTCTGTTCCCTTTTGCTGCAACTTCATTTCCTCTGGTCAGGAGAGCAAACCACTTAGTGATAGATCTTCATCTTAGCGTAATAACACAGGGAGAAGGAAGTGTAAATGTGAAGAAGAAAAATTATTATTGTTTCAGAATAATTATATATGGTGTCTGGAGTTTATATAGAACACATGTGGGAACACATAATGTTAAAAAAGCCACAAGTATTACATCCTGAATAGACTGTAATCTAAATAAGATAAGACAAATATAATTCAATAGAGCCACAGTTCAAAGGGGAGTCCCCTCAGCTTGCCAGCACTGGGAAAAAGGGAGAAAGGATTTCCTGAAAATCTTCTTTTAAAGGGAGACAGCTGATAAGAATAATAATATATCTTCTGTGAATAAGAAACCATGCAGACTGCGAAAAAAAAAAAAACCCATACTTTGGCACTTTGACTGATATATAAACACCTATGGTCAAACTTCTACCTTCTAGATTTTAGGGAGACAAACTGCCTGTTAGGTAGTCACTGCAGAGCATATTTTCCCTTCCTCTGAGATAAGTGGCAACGACTAGTTGTGAAAGAGGATATCAGAGACAAGCCACTAGCTGCTCTGGTATGACACTGCCAAAGCTGCTAGAACAGGAGACACCATCATAGGGCAGAGACACAAGGCAAGGAGATGGAAAGGGTCAAAGGAGCACATAGAAAAAAGTTAAAACTATGGAGGTGTATATCAGCTGTAGATAGGGTTTATGCAGATGAGGAGCAAGCTTTTGTAATTTAGGCAGTATGTATGAAGCCAAATATGCATATGAAAGTGATCAAAGGAGTAGGTGAGAGATACAGAAGCATCATCAGGGGAAAGCTTGAGGAGCAGGAGCTCACACTGGAAGACTGATGTCATCAAAGCAAGATATCACCAGTATTAGCTACAACCAGTAGCTACAGGGACTTACATAGGAAATCATCTACTTGAGAAAGAGGATATAATGAAATAATGCACAGGAAAGGAAAAGCCAACTAATAGCATCCTCCCTTATTTCAGTTTGAGTCTTCTCTGAGACTCACCACAGACTACTGAATTGCAATTCTTGCAGACTAAATGCTTTGTCCATGGGTGTCGCTTGATGAGCCAAAAGGCAGACATGCTTATTTGAATCATAAACTATTGTATTCAGCTCAGCATAGCCAAACATGACACGTCTTCTCAGCTTCTAATATCAGTAAGCATCAAATATCTGCTCAGGTAGGCTAGTTAAAACAAAAGTGACTCCTGAATAGAGTGCCTTCTAATGTAATTCCCTGTAGAAACAACAAAAAATCCCTCAATTTTGTATTTTTTTTTTATTCAGTCATAAAATTTTAAGCTTCTAAATTTTTGAAATTAAGTGTTTCCATTTCACGTTAGGAGTGACTGAAACGTCATATAGAGAAGATCAATTTCTTGATCATGTGTCTCATGGACACATTTCCCATTACCTAACTGCTAATCCCAAGGAAGTATCTTAATTTTATCCTACTTTAAAAAATACATGCTTTCTGGAAATCTTCAAATATGTTCTTGAAAATTACACTGACTCAATCAATGGCAGATCACATGGTTTAATTCATGATCTGAAACTGAGATATTGTCTGTTAAATACCATGATGTGGAGTGCAGAAGGAAAGTAACCTCCTGTAATGAATGATAAAGGAAAATATTTGAGATTGGATACAGTCTATTCTACTCCAAAACCAGGATTACTTTATTGTTCATTTTTTTCCTATATCTGGCAGTCACAGCTTGGTAGCAGAGAGTGGATTTGTATTGCAGGCAAGAAAATCACACAATCTTTCATTTAATATGATCAGGAAATTTTCACAAGGGCCTTCTAAGACATTCCCAGCAAATCAGGAGATTTCCCGTTCCTATTTTTCCGATCTTAAGAAATATGAATTAGCATAGTTATGTTGAAATAATTATTCACCAGTAAAGATTATGGTTTAAAATAATTTTTATTTTTTATAGACAACAAAAATGGAGCTAAGAGTTCTCAGGTATGAACTTATAGTGTACAAAGAAAAGTAATTTTAATATATAGTAAATTAAATTAATTACATTAAATAAAACCTTAAATATAATGTAGTAAAATATTGACAAAAATTTAAATTACTTTAAAACCTGGAAGATGCACAAAAATATGGCTCTAGGAATACATTTTAAAAACTGGTTATACTTTTTCTTTTATTATTATTTTTCCATGTTTGAAAATTGTATAGTTTACCTAACTGGAAATAAGGTTATCTGAACAAATGAAATGTGAGAAGAGTTAAGTACTTTAAATATTCTACTGCTATTTATTTTTCATTCTTTGAAAATAAAGTTACAGTATACTCTCAGTCCTCTGGATAGTCTATAGGAATACTTCTAATTCTTTAAGTTAAAGATTTCAAAGCATCAAAACATATAGATATCTTATTTCACCTTAGAAGGGTGAGAAAAAAAATAATTTTGTAGTAGCCAAAATTTTAGCCAATATGAGCTTCAGTGGATCAGCAATGAAGTAAATAAATAAGAGAATTTAAAATTAAAACCCCTCTTCTTCAGTTGTGGCAGACACTCGACAGCAAAGGAATGGTGCATTCTTTACAGACTAAGACTTTCACAGCTAACTTGAATTCAGTGTATTATCTAGGCTAATTAAAACTGTTTTTAACCTTTTATACTGTATAGCAGAATTCTATTTTGACTTAATTGTCTTAATGATAACTAGGTTTAACACTATATTAAATATATTATAGAATATGGTTATATCCAGTATTCCCACTAAATGATATGCAAATACAGCATTGTACTATTAATATCTTGTAATTGGAAAGTGATTTTCAACCGAAAACCTCAACTGTCCTTTCAAATATCAGTTGAACTACATGACACTCCTCCATGGTATGTATTATTAGACTAATATTAGAGAAAGTCAAACTGGAGCAGAGAAAGCTATGACCAGTAATTAGAATGTATAAGTAAAATACGATTATGGTTTTTGTTATTATATAAAGGTTCTACCAATTACAATAATTACTTCTAGTTATTTTACGAACTTTTTTCTAGGGTTTTGGTAGCCCATCAAGTGAACATTGGCTGGGAAATGAATTTATCTTTGCAATAACAAGTCAGAGGCAATATTCTCTAAGAATTGAATTAATGGACTGGGAAGGAAACCGAGCATATTCACAGTATGACAGATTTCACATAGGAAATGAGAAGCAGAATTACAGGTAAGAATCTCTTGAAATTCTTTTGACTCTGCTGAGTGATATATATTGTTCATTGTTCACTTGTTAAATATGAGAAAGGACAATAATATGATAGTCATTGTCATCAAAAGTTAATAAAAAAGGTCAAAAAATGTAAATCTGATTTCTCAGTGGTAGAAGGTTAGAGTAAACCTAACATACCTGAGAACAGCAGATGATCTATTAATCGTGCTGGCTGGTAGAACTGCTAAAACACTGTGTAACTTTTAGCATATATGAAACCATCAGAACTCAAAACGGATTGAATAGAAAAAGAATATGGTTTCTTCATTACAACTTGAAGGATTTCTACCTCAGAAGTATAAAACTTAAACAATGGATGTAGGAATAAAAGACCAAAATGCTGTTAAATCATCTGATATTTCCAAACTGAAGATTCAGTGTAAATGAAGAGGAAAAACAGAAGACCACATCTTATTGTGAGGAGATAAAATGCAGAACAAAGGATCAGGTACTGGATAGCATGAATTCATGATCAGTAGCAGCATGCCATTTATTATAGTTTGAAAAAGACATATGAAATTAAAGTTTTTTCCATTAATATTTGTGTCTTTTTTTTTTTTTCAAGATAAAAAAGTAGGAAACTTAAAACTGCTTATTAAAAAAAAAAAGAAAAAAACTTTGGAGACACAAGACATATCATTGCATCATCTGAACAGACAATACAGTACTCGATAGAGAAAATGAAATCCAGAAAAATATCTTAAATTGTTTATTACAGCACATCTAGTTAGCATAAGACTTCGGAGAGAAAGGATTATCATAAGTCCGTGTAACATGCCCATAGTAGAAGAAGCAAAGAGTTTTGGGAAAGGGCTACAGCATTTTCCGTCCAACAGTCTGGGAACTCTGCTTGGGGACTGCGACCTGAGACTGCCTCAGGTGCTAACTACCAACCAGGGTCTGGACATGGGCTTAAGAAATGAGGTACAGTTGCCTATGTATATTTAATTGACTGCCCTTTTCCTGGTACAGTTTTAGCTGATCCAAGGAGGATCGCTTTTCCAGGCAATTCCTGAACTCAACTGTGGGATCCCATGGAGCAGAGACTTTTTCCAAAACACACTGTGAGCAAGTCCATGTTAGCTTGCTGGGGAAGAAAGACTGGTCATATAGACATGAATAGTGCTGTGCTGCTAACTTTGCAGGCCAAAGAGCAAGCCTTAGCCCAAGTCTTAAACTTTGTTCAAATTTTGATACATCCTTTGTCATCTGTAATAAACTTTGCCTCAAAGAAAGATCCTTGAAAGGACTTAGGTGTAGGATTTGCTTTTCTGCTTTGGCTGGTAACACCAGCATTTGGAGATTTCTTAAATAAATTAGGTTTAATATGTTGATGGACAGCCGTGGAAAAATCATCCTGAATCAGTTTAGATCTCTAGGATGTCTATATGAACAGGGAAATATTAAGGAAAAGGAAAGGAAGGTGTGGGAAGGTGCGGGAAGAGAAGGTGCAGGAAGGGAAGGTGTGGGAAGAGAAGGTGTGGGAAGGTGAGGAGAAGAAAGGTTCGGAGAGGTTCGGAGAGGTTTGTAGAGGAGAGGAGAGGTTTGGAGAGGTTCGGAGAGGTTCGGAGAGGAGAGGTTCGGAGAGGTTCGGAGAGGTTCGGAGAGGTTCGGAGA
>WHYT01014718.1:223825-250507 GCA_009806455.1 Tetrax tetrax | reverse complement strand
AAAAAAAAAAAAAAAAAAAAAAAGAGAACAAATATCATAAAGTGATACAAGAAAACAGGGAAAATAATTTTCATGCAGTTTTTCCAAAATCCAACCCCAACATTATGCAAAGTTCAATTCAGTCTGGATAACTCCCAATTGGTGATTTCAGAAGGGTTCTGTTTTTTCTCTGGGATGTTTGTATTCTCTTTACTACTTTTTATTAGCCTAAAGAATCTATGATTAAAAAGAGTAATGCTGAACACATGCATGTTAAAAATATACTTGTTTCTCTTTCAAAATGAGACAGCTCCAAAAGGGTTTCTGGGAATGCAGAATAAAATCTATTTATCCCAGATGATGATTGCATAGAAGAAAGTTAAGATGAGAAGGTGAATACTGATGCAATAAAAGTATGATGATAAATGGTAACAGAACAGGAAAATCAATGTTGCTCCACATGTGAAAGCTTCAATAGCATGGAAGCATGGAAATGAAATAATTAATTTCCTTTATAACATCCTTACTCTTCTTATCTACAGAAATATGATTAAAACTTTGCAAGTTTTACACTGTGGCAAATAAGATCTCCATAGAGTAAGAAAAGTCAGATCTTGAAAGCCCCATTTAGCACAGTGTTTCTTAATTTAGGTCAAAGGAATTATTCATAGAACTACAAAAATGTAAACTGAAAGAGGCTCCCAGAACACACACAGCCTCTCCTCTTTTCCTGTGTAGACTCTACCTAGCCCATTCTTGATAGGCTGTTGGCATTGTTTGATGGTCTTAGGAGCCATACAGATATGACATACTGCTGCTCTGACCTATGTCCTCAGACCCTCCAGAATTAAACAGGAAAAGTAACCATGTGTTGGGATTAGAGGCACTACACTTCATAATCCCACGTATTAGTTAATGAAAACAGATATACTGATGCTGGATTTTGATCAGCAGTATTTTCAGCCTGCACACACATCTGAATTTGCTATTCATGATACAGGAGCAGCACTTCCAAGGAAGGCATGGGATGGAGAATGGGGGAAATAACATTTTTAGTTGGCCGAGCTATTTGTACCTCAGAACCCTCAGAGAGGTTGAATAGACCCTCATCTCCCTATGATAGTATATCCCAGTATTCAGTCATCATTTTATTTAGAAAAGCTTTCCATTGCTGCTTCACTACCTTTGGTCCTATCGTCAGAGGAATGATTAAATGATGAAGCAGTACTGCAGAGGTGAGCAAGACTTTGGGATTCCTGTAGGTATAGGTGAAAACTGATGATGGACAAAGAGCATCCTAAATTCTGTGAGTTAATAATGGACTTTGATCTTTGATAGTGAAGAAGAAAAGTCTTTATTTTTGAAGTAGCATGAGAAACAGATTAGGAAATCTTATGAGAATATGAGAAAGCATAGGTACTTTATTAGTGGAACAAGTAAGAGACAAGTTCACAGGAGGATATCTGTTATGTAGAGAAGAATCAGATATGGGTCCTCAGAGGCAAGAAGTTGATGGAATTTGTTGCGAACAGGAGAGAGAGTCATTGAAATTATTCAAGTCACTTCAAACCACTGACATGGTCTTGTGATTCATACAAATCTAGGTAGCACAGTTTCCAAGCTCTCTAAAATACTGTCTCTCTCTCTAGGCTTTGCTTTGGGAAACCAGATCAGTTGCTGAATGTAAACAAACAATTGTTAGACTTTATGGGACCTGATAGCAGAGAGCTTTTAGTTCACTGAATAGAGTATTGGATTTTTTTAGTTCTTGTTTGTTTAAGATGTTGTATATTTAGTTTCAGTAATAGTATTATTTGTCTCTGTTTTCTTGGGCAAACTAGATAAGTAGCCTGGAGCCAGAGGCCTTGATGTAATGCTAATTTCTGATTTTTTTTTAAGGTGGAGGCTATTGATTTATTTAATCACCATTGTTGAACTAATGCTGGAATTCCTTACAAAAATTTCTCACTTTTCTTTCTGTAAAGTAGAGAAAAATTATTTTTGTACAGTCTTTTAAATTGTACTAATGAAGATGTCATAATGAGTAGTAAAGGAAGTATTATTTGAGAGTATGACTTTTATGGGGACAGATGGTTTTATGTATCTTTAATTTGAAAATGTACACACACTGTTGCTGTTTCAGAAGCAGGACATTAACAGGCCATTGTCACTTTCCTCAGTGTACAAAACCTCATTTTTAAATATTGGTGTGGTTCTTTGTTGTTACCCAGGCTTTTCAGTGATGATGTGCCATAAGTAACATATTTTCTTCTTGTGTCACTAGAGTAGTTTAGGTAAAACAGGGAATCATCAAAACTTGTAAGTTTTTCTAAGTCATCTGCTTATCTTCTCCTCTACTGTTTGTATCACAGTAAACCTTCAAAGGGTCCCTTCTCAGCTGGGGAAGAAAAAGTATAGTGGAGGACATAGAAAATCTGTAGCAAAGCAAGAAAATAAGCACAGATCCTCTGAGACCCAATTCTGTGCCCAGATCCCAGTACTTTACTTGCCAGATAGGAAAACTACAGAATAACTCAAAAAATAGACATGGTGCAAAAATTTAAAGCCACAGTAATTCACTTTTCTTTGGAAGCTGGAAATTCAATTAACAAGTCTACTTCAGAGGAAATATCCATGCAAAATCCTATTAACAGACAGAATGATATCTACAGTATGCATACTTTCCATGATTTGAAAATACATTTAATATTTTTTCACCAAACAATGGTATAAAATGGATAATATGGAAAAAAGATTTAATTTTTCTATGTAGATATAAATATCTGGCTGAAATAACTTTATTATATTTAAGAACACTGTCAGTCCAATAATATTCCATGATGTCTAAATATTGGAAGTGCAGGGATTCAATCTGATGCACATTAATCAGAGATCTTTCTGGAACCAGACCAGCGTTGCTATATTGTATCAGTGACTAAAGCTCACTGGCAGTCCATGCACTATCTCCAAATGTAAGCAGAAATGAAACATAACATTTTCTCTGACTAACTGAAAGTTGATGCGAATATACTTGTGGAATTTATGAATAATAAAATTTAACTTAATCTACATAAATCCTACGTATACTATCCATCCACAGCTTATTGTTTTCCACCTCTAAGTACATAAAACTCATTTGCAGTTCACTATACGATAGCCATGACTATCCTGAAGCAGGAACAGAGATTTTCTTCTTTTGTGTTATGGAATATAATTAGAGTGCAGTGAGATGTGCTGGCTACAGTGGGGCACAGCTGAAGTCTTATGGAGGTGGGCCAGGGTCTCCTGAGGTAATAGGAACCAACAGGGAAACACAGTGAAATACTTCAAAGGAATGGGGCTGTTCCTCTGAGAAGGTGACACAGCTGACAAACCAGCTCAAGTGCCTCTACGCCAATGTACACAGCATGGGCAACAAACAGGAAGAGTTGGAAGCCACAGTGTTGCTAGAAAGCTTTTACCTGGTTGCCATTACTGAAACTTGGTGGGATGAATTCCGTGACTGAAGTGTGACTATTGATGGCTGCAGGCTGTGTAGAAGGGACAGGCAAGGAAGGAGAAGCAGAGGCATTGCGCTCTATGTTAAGAAATGGATAGAGTGTAAAGAGCTGAAGAATAGCCACAAGCAGGTTGAAAGGTTATGAGTAAGAATAAGAGAATGAGGCAACAAAGGGAACCTTGTGGTTGGTGTCTACTACAGGCTGCCTCATCAAGGGGAACCTATCGTCAAACTCTTCTCACTTCAGCTACAGGAGGCTTGGTGCTTGCAGGCTCTCATCGCACTGGAGGACTTCAGCCACCCCAACATCTGCTGGAAAAGTATCATGGTGAACTGTAGGCAATCCAGGAGACTCCTGAAATACATTGAGGATAACTTCTTAAGCCAGATGATAGAGACCCAAACGAGAAGGAACGCTATATTGGACCTGTTGGTCTCCAAAGCAAGTGAGCTAATAGGTGACATCAAGGTTGGAGGCAGCCTGGGCTACAGTGATCATACACAGGTGGAGTTTGCAGTTCTGAGGGATATGTGTAAGGTGAAGAGTAAAGTCAGGAGCCTGACTTTTAGGAAAGAAAACTTCCAGCTCTTCAAGGAGTTAGTCAATAGGACCCCCTGGGAAACTGTTCTCAGGGATAAGGGAGCAGAACAGAGCTGGCAGATCTTTAAGGACAGCTTTCATAGAGCACAAGAGCTCTTGATCCCCAGGTGTAAGAAATCAGGAAAGGAAGGCAGGAGATAGGCATGGCTGAGTTGAGACCTTATGGTCAAACTAAAGGGCAGGAAAGAACAGGCTGTGGAAACAGGGACAGGTATCATGGGAAGAGTGCAGGGACGTTGTGTAGGAATGGGCTCAGGAAGGCCCAGGCATAGCTGGAGCTGAACCTAGCAAGGGATGCAGAGAATAATAAGGACTTTACAGGTATGTCAGATAGAAAAAGAAGATCAAAAAAAGTGTATCCTTGATGAGTAAGACAGGCAAACTAGTAACAATGGATGAGGAAAAGGCTGAGGTACTCAACATTTTTGCCTCAGCCTTCACTGGCAACCTCTCTTCCCACGCCTCCCAAGTAGATGGACTGCAGGATGAGGACTGTGGGAGCAAAGTCCCTCCTACTGTAAGAGAAGATGAAGTTTGTGACCTCCTGAGGAACCTGAACATATGTAAGTCTAAAGGACCTGATGAGATGCATCTCAGAGTTCTGAGGAACTGGCTGATGTAGTTGCCAAGTCATTCTCTATGATATTTGAAAAGTCATGGCAGTCAGGTGAAGTCCCTGATGAAAGGAAAAAGGGAAACATGGTGCATATTTTTAAAAAGGGTAGAAAGGAGGACACAGTGAACTACTGACCTGTCAGCCTAATATTTGTGCCTGGAAAGATCATGGAACACATCCTCCTAGAAGCTATGCTAAGGCATGTGAAGTACAAGGAGGTGATTTGAGACATTCAGCATGGCTTCACCCAAGGCATGTCCTGCCTGACCAACCTAGTGGCCTTCTATGACTGCCAAGTGGACAAGGGAAGAACTACAGATGTAATCTATCTGGACTTCTATAAGGCCTTTGACATGGTCGCCCACAACATCCTTCTCTCTAAATTGGGGAGAGATGGATTTTGTGTGTGGACTGTTTGGAGGATAAGGAATTGGTTGGATGGTCGCATCCAGAGGGTAGTAGTCAAAAACTCAATGTCCTAGTGGAGATTGGTGACAAGTGGTGTTCCTCAGGGGTCTGTATTGGGACCAGTACTGTTTAACTTTATTAGTGACACAGACAATAGGATTGAGTGCACCCTCAGCAAGTTTTTAGATAACACCAAGCTGTGTGGTGGAGCTGACATGCCCAAGGGATGGGATGCCATTCAGAGGGACCTGGACAAGCTCAAGAAGTGGGGCCATGTGAACCTCATGAGGTTCAATAAGGCCAAGTGCAAGGTCCTGCACATGAATAGGGGCAACTCCTGGGATCAATACAGCTGGGGAATGAGTGCAGCCCTGCAGAGAAGGACTTGGGAGTACTGGTGGATGAAAAACTGGACATGAGCCATCAATGTGAGCTCGCAGCTCAGAATGCCAACCATGAGCTACATCAAAAGAAATGTGACCAGCAGATCAAGGGAGGTGATTCTTCCCCTCTACTTTTCTCTCATGAGACCCCACCTGGAGTACTGCGTCCAGCTCTGAAGCCCTGAGCACAAGAAAGACATGGACCTGTTGGAGCAAGTCCAGAGGAGGGCCACAAAGATGATCAGAGGGCTGGAGCACCTCTCCTATGAAAAAAGATGAGAGAGTTGGGGTTGTTTAGCCTTGAGAAGAGAAGGCTCTGAGGAGATCTTATTGCATCCTTCCAGTACGTAAAGGGGGCTTATAAGAAAGATGGGGACAGACTTTTTAGCAGGGCTTGTTTGATAGGACAACAGGTAATGGTTTTAAACTGAAAGAGGGTAGATTTAGATTAGAAATAAGGAAGAAATTTTTACAGTTAAGGTGGTGAAACATTGGAACAGGTTGCCCACAGAGATGGTAGATGCCCCATCCTTGTAAACGTTCAAGACCAGGCTGGACAGGGCTCTGAGAAACCTGATCTAGTGGAGGATAGCTTTGTTCATTGTAGGAGTGTTGGATTAGATGACCTTTAAACGTCCCTTTCAACACAAACTATTCTGTGATTCTATGATTCTATGATTGATTCTATGATTTTATGATATTGAATACTGTAAAGGAGTGACTGAGTAGAGAAAGAAAAGTCAATAGTGGGAATGAATGATGGAAATGGATAGAACAAGGATGATATGCAGCTCCTGAGGGGGAGAAGAGAGGACTCTGTTGGATAGTGTATTAGGGAGCGGTGGAGCACTTTCTCCCATCACATGGCCATTTTAGTGGAAAGTTGGCTGGGGACCAGGGGGGGTGACTGCCAGCACCAAAGCATTTTTCATTTGTATTCCCTTCAAGAAGCAAGAAAATGAGTTCACTTTAGAAAAATAGACCCTCCATTAAGTGATATGTAATGCTTTGTTATCTCCCTGAAACTTCATAACTGGCTGCTCTGCAAAATCTAGTGACTGCCATGTTTGAGTGAAAAAAGAGCACAGGCTGAAGCCATGAAAGCACAGCTGTACCAGACCCAGCTATAACAGAAAATACCAAACTGTGTCTGTCCATATGAAGTATTATAACTGATTTTCCAAGAGCTACAAATTGTTACAGAACTACCAAAGAGATCTTATATTAACATAGTTCACTAGACTCTCTTTCACATGACAGAAAGGCATTGATGATTACTTTTCTTAGGTCATAACTTAAATATCTTTAAAAGCGAGGAATTTAATTTGTATTTGTATTATGTGGTTCATTACAGGTGTCATGGCACAAATAACGCCATAGACAGAATATGCATAATTTCCTCTGAAAGAGTTAACTATTTGTAGTTTTCATTATTAACCTTCTTAATCTTAAACAGTTCAATTTAAAATGAATGCTGCTGATTGTCTTCAGGCCTTTTTGATAAAGAGTGTCTACATAGAGAGTTACAGTAATATCTTTGAAGAGCATAAACATCCTCACCTTTCTAAATCAATTGATCACAGGCGTGAACTGCATTTCAGACAATTTGAAAATCTCTTTTTTTCAGAAAGCCAAATGCCAATTCATATATGCAAGATCAGCCCAGAAATTATACAATTTATACAATATATCTGTTAAAAAACACCATTAAAAGCCCCTAAAATTTATTTTTATGTTTTATTTTGCTCAAAAATAACATTAGAGTTCTTTAATGCATCAATATCTAGGATATCATAGAATCATAAAATCATTAAGTTTGGAAAAGACCTCTAAGATCCTCAAGTCCAACTGTCAACCTAACACCACGATGTCCAATAAACCATGTCCTGAAGTGACATGTCTACATGTTTTTTGAATACCTCCAGGGTCGGTGACGTTACCACTTCCTTTGTCAGCCAGTTCGATTGCTTAACCACTGTTTCAGTAAAGAAATTTTTCTGAATTTCCAATCTAAACCTCCCCTGACACAACTTGAGGCAATTTCCTCTCATCTTATCTCTAGCTACTTGGGATAAGAGACCAACACTCGCCTCCCTATAACCTCCTTTCAGGTAGTTGTAGGGAGCAATAAGGTCTCCCTTAAGCCTCCTCTTCTCTAGACTAAACAATCCCAATTGCCTCAGCTGCTTCTTATAAGACTTGTTCTCCAGACCTCTCAGCCAGCTTCGCTGCCCTTCTCTGGACACACTCCAGCAACTCAACATCCTTCTTGTACGAAGGGGCCCAAAAATGCACACAGTATTCGAGGTGCGACCTCACCAGTGCTGAGTACAGAGGCACGATCCCTTCCCTACTCCTGCTGGCCACACTATTCCTGATACAAGCCAGGATGCTGTTGGCCTTCTCGGCCACCTGGGCACAGTGCTGGCTTATGTTCAGCCAGCTGTCTACCAGCACCCCCAGGTCCCTTTCTGCCAGACAACTTTCCAGCCACTCTTCCCCAAACCTGTAGGTTGGTAAACCAAGAGAACTATTCCATAAACTCTGGGAAATTCTTTACTGGAGATTTTAGAAAAGTACTGGTATACAAGCTTTACAAGGTATACACCGTTGGTTGTACAGTTTCCAGGAGGAAAGCAAAGCCGTTAGTGTGATTTACTCAGAATATGTATGATATAGCAATGATCTAACTGTTTCTGTGTATCCACTTATTCATCAATAAAAGGTAGATATCTACTTTCATTATTAGATCCTTCAAGCCACCTCTAAAATGTTTCTTTCCTCAGTTCTTGCTGTTCTCTATACTTTTTCCTCAACTGGTTAATTTTCAATTGCCTTCTCCAGATTGATATATTTCCTTCACCAAAACTGGATAACTCTTGTCCATGTATTCATTTTCATGTATCTGCAGAACCCACCTTCCAGGGGTTGTTAATAGGCTATCGATGAGAAACTTCCAATAATTAAGTTTGATTGTGCTCTTATGTTTCTAGAGACTTTTATTTCCTTTAGTGTTTCAGGGCTTCTCAATGATATAGCTTAATTTCCAATATGTTCCACCACAGCTATCACTATGGGACATAGTAGGCATGTCATTATCTCCTCCTCCAGGCTTCTAGATTCATTTTTTAAGAAAAGGAAAATATATGAGTAAGAACACAAGTATCTTATTTTCCCGTAAAGCTTATCTACAATAAAATAAACGCATCAATTCAAACTACTGATTACTTGAGGCAAGAAAAAAAAGTTGTAACAATTTACTAGACTCAAACATCAGCCTGGATTTAATGATTTTAAGTACTTATTCACAAATCAGACATGGTTTCCCACAGGTAGGTGAGATAAAGAGGTTCAGTGCTAACATTAAAGCTGTTGGGCCCTAGTAACAGACTGCAGGACCCTAGCTGAGGCACTCGATTCTCTGTGCATGCCTGGGGAGAGATAAGCTCCTTAGACGGAAGCCAAATCAGGCAGCACGCAGAGCAGAGAGCTGCCTAGAGGTAACCGTAAAGAAATTTGGAAAATAGCAAGACATCCATTTGTATCCACTAGCAGTTCACAGCCCTCAGACTGAAGGTAGGAGACAATGTCCTGTCTTACTCAGGAAAAAGACGAAAGACCCTGCGTTAATGCATTCATTTGCCAGAGGGGATCCAGACTATAGTTATTGCTTCCCAAGAGAAAGCAGCACGGGAACAGGCTCATCAATGGAGCTCTGATACTGTGCAGGGAAGAATTCATTGCTCAGTGAATAAGTAGGTACCGGGTCACTTGTCAGTGAGTTGTGAGAGGGAATTCTAAGGGAATTCTCCCTGCTCTGTGGATTATGTCTCATTTGAACTAAATAGGCTTTGATTAAATTATGTAAATATGTTATGAAGCAGTGAGGACTGTCCCTGAACATTGAACACTATACAAACAATTCTGCTACAGACTTAGGCTTATACTCTCTCTAAGACTCAGTGGCTCTTGAACAGTTATTTGCAGCGTGTTGCTGGTTATGGCACAGTTGTGAGGGAAGATTTGTGGTTGTAAACTTTTCTCTTGCTGAGTGAATAGAAACCCCAATTCTAATATGGTGGGTAACCACTCAGATCAGTAAGTTGTCACATGAAAAGTGGAGCATAACAACCATTGGTAGCTCAACTACTTATTACCTAGTGAGGATCTCTACAGAAAGAAAAGTTTAATAGACCTATATGAGAACAAGATCATGCAAAAAAAACCCCTCAATATAGTGAAATCCCTGCTGAGGGCTACTGTACAGGCACACAAATCCAAGAGAACTCTTTAATGCATATAAGTATTGTCAGAAAAAATATCTATGGGAACCCAGTAGTGATCTTACTTGTTATGTATTGTAGCTCAGTGGAAACTTCCACAGCTGTCAGGGACGGGCAGAGCATGATGGGACTCAAGAGAAAGCTGCACAGGCTTTTAGAAGGTAGTCGTCATTTTGGTTCTCCAATTTAAAATGACTACTCTCATCTTGTTGGTATGATCTTTATGAGTAATTTATATTGTTAGACTTCTTGCGCAGCGTTGCTATCTTTTAAGCCTCTGTTGCTTTATGCCACCTCTATATATTTGTATTAAGAAAGAACATCAAACAAGTATTTTAACAAAGTTTGTAAAATCCTGGTGTGAATGGACCTCATTGTCCCCAAGGTAAGAGCTCCCATTTTTGCCAGTAACAACACCAAGAAGAGTTATGTTTCTTTAATCTACTTCTGTCAAAGCATTTACAAAGAACTTAAACCTACTGATGTTTGTATTAGTGTAGGATTTAGTATAGAGACCACTAACACTGTTTCTTCATCTCTGCTGGGCATTGACATGAAACAGTTCCTGAATAAAAGAACCTTGTGAAGCTGAGACATTTCCGCATATTTGCTACCCACGAGGAATTTTTTTTATATCAAAACTATTGTGTGTAGACTGTCCCGACATCTCCAAGATGAGATGGCATTTAAATTCAGGCTATCCATCACAGGGATATAAGTGATGTGATATTTCTCAGTAAAATTCACAATTACAAAATATCTCTGTATTAGAATAGTTTCTTTAATGCAAATTCCATGATTATATCATTCTCCCCACTGTTATCTGTGAATGTTGGGAAATAGAGTACATTTTCAGGATCCAAACTCAAGTCCAACTAAAAAAATTTAACCTGGAGATTATTCGTGTCATAACCTTGATCAAAACTGAAGAAACAGACACTTCCAAATGCCAGGCCAGAAAAGGTTGAAATGTGGATACAAAGAACGAGAATTGTCTCCGAGTTAAATTAGAAAAACTATATTTTTCCTGTGGGTGACCAATATCTCCCTCAAAGTGAACTAGATCACTAAGTGTTTACAAGATTATGATTCATTTATTTAGTGTTAGTGACAGTATCTCCAGATAAAACAAAATAATGCTGCTAGGAAAGTTTTCCAAAATGTCCCAAATTTTCACAATTAGCCAAAAATTCAAGCTTGAATTCAAGCTTCTCCCCAGTGCAGAAGCAAAGAAGAATGGGATCTGGAGGCCCCCTCTGTACAGTTACTAACAAAGAGATGTGCACTGTCTGTGCCCACAGAGCTGTTAACTCTCTGCCCACTCTCTGAGCTAAACAGAAGCTCGGTAGACCTGTCAATGTGGCATCGAGCCCAAGCTAATACACCCTACCCTTGAGCAGGCTCAGTGTCGTGCTTATTGCAACAGTACAGCTTCCAGCCAGGATGGAGTGTGGGCAGAATGAGCTCATGTCTGCTCAGAGACCCGACAGAGCAAGCTTTCATCTGCCTGCAAAAAAAAAAAAAACATGCAGAAATTCTTAGTGTGACCCTTATTTAATCTAATATGTTAGTGGTTAAAGTCTCTGAAGTCTGTTACCAACTGTCCAGCCAACCAGCTCCAGGGGTGGGTTTTTTCCCCCTTTTATCATTAACAACTCTACTGGCAGGCATTTCTAGAACCTGGTTCTGAGAACACTTTCTGCACTGATTCACTCTATTTTCAGGACAATACCAGCAAAGTGGTGCGGTATTTTCTGTGAGTTTGCTTCTTTCATGAATCGAAAAATTAGATGTACCTGTGAGGCTTGGAGAGAATTTGGGAAAGGGATCATCCCAGATTTTTCCAGAATCATTAGTTGCATCAGTCTTTAAAAGTTTGCTGTTATTTTCATGTTGTGCTTTGGTTTTTTTCCCTATCAAGTGGAAATATACTTGATTTTGCTGTCTCTAAAATAATGGTAATAAAAAATTATATTATTCATTTGGTCCACAGCAGCGATGCAGGGGATGAGTAAGAGCACAACACAGAGGTATACACCATGTCTAAAGAGTTACTAATTCACATAAATCTACAAACAGACAACGACTTTGAACATCAGAGCACAGAAGTGTTGTGGTATCTGATTCAGTGTATTTTTTATTGTTTAGTTGGTCTGCAAAGTTTATTTAAACTTTTATTGTCATGGAAGAAGAAGGTATTTAATAACAATGGAAGCCTGATTAGAAAAAGAAAAATGAGTGCCTGGTGCCATACAGAGTCTAGTCTCTAGTCTTCTGTTTCATCCGTACTAGAAGCTGGTATGTTCTCAATTTTGAGTCAGTGCTGGAACAGCTCACCGCACTTGACCCAAGTGCACGTGCACCGTTTGTGTTCTGTTTTCTTTTATCTAGCATTATAATTCAGTTCCACTGAAGTAAAATTTCTTTATACCAATTTCAATGCCATTTGAACCAAAGAAGTCATTATTGTGAATCACAGCCCTTATAAGGTCATGACCTGGGTTTTTAGGGGGAAAAAGGCATGTAAGACATGCTGATCCCTGTTAGCCTGGTCAATGTGGCACCACCAGAGAACTTGGATCATAAATGGGTGACAGTCAGTGAACCTTTCACTCATATGTGACTGTTTATCAGCCACAAATGACCCCAAGGGATTTGAAATATGTTTTAACAGTCTGTTTATATTTTTCTACAGAGGTCTTAGTGCCACATAACTCATTTTGGCATTTTTTAAACTTAATTTTGCATTAAGAAAACCAAGCAAACAGTGAAGCCAATATTTA
Organism: Tetrax tetrax; assembly: GCA_009806455.1. Classification (NCBI taxonomy): domain Eukaryota; kingdom Metazoa; phylum Chordata; class Aves; order Otidiformes; family Otididae; genus Tetrax; species Tetrax tetrax. The sequence goes on along the minus strand of WHYT01014718.1, from coordinate 237,955 downwards.
TTTTTCAAGTAACCATAAACATTTCACAGAAAAACTCTATGCATCAGTTACTTTAAAATTTGTTACCTTTTTCTAGATACTTTTCCTTATAATGAAAGCCTAACCTTTGTATGGTAATGGAGGTTAAAGCCAGAGGCTGAGCATAGTGTGTTGTACAATACAGCCACTAATGAGCAAAAGGATCAAGCCAGACCTGTTGTGTATTATTCAGGCTGGAGGTGAAACATGCTTGAATATATAATTATTGTCATTCTACGTCCTGTTTCAATATCATAAACCTTTAATAAAAAAAATAATTGTCATATTGCTAGCATGAATTATACTCTACAAATAAGGGAAGTCTTTGCTTTCTCTTCCCCATCTTTTTCTTCTTCTCTTTCCCCTCCTCTCATTTTAAAATCTTTTTTGAAGTGTACTTAGGCCCTCATTCAGCAATGCACTTAGGCAATTTTTTTTTTTTATTTTAAGCACATATTAAGTGCTTTGCTGAGGCAGGGCCACCAGACCTCTCACTGAAGGTCAAGTCCCTCTTGTTTCATGACCATTGCACACTCTTTAAGATGACATCAAAATGTTAAAAAAAAATAAAAAAATGGTCAGAAAGAGATCATGACAATTGCGTTGCCATTAATACTACTTTATGTTGTTTTGGTGTTTGGAAATTATTGCATTTCCTGTCATTTCCATGAAGTGTTTCTTTAGCATCCCTAACTGTTTACTAAAGTCAGGAGTCTGAGGATACAGCCACCAGATTAGGCCCATTAATCTAAATAGTAGAAATTCATAAATTATGAACTGGCTTATTCATCAAGACTGAACAGGTTCAAACATAGGTAAGTGAATGGAAATCCTGATTAACATTTTTCTTTGAAAATAAACATCCCTGCTTTTTCCTCTGGGATTCACTGAGTGGGAAGCACACATCTCTTGACATGAATCCCATCATAAATCTTGAAAATCTCATGCGGAACACAAAATATTTATTTTAATGTGTTATTCATTAAGTTATTTCTTTAAATTGTAGTCTATTGGCAGCTGCAAACTCATTCCATTCCAGCCACATTATAGCAATGCTGTAGTATGATTTGAGAGGGTCATTATGTCATTAACACTGGAAAAAACTCAAAACCAGAATGTACAAATGCCCAAAGGAGTACAACTGTAAAAGAAGATTGCATTGCTAACAGAGAATATACTATAAACAATCAAAAAAAAAAGGATTAAAAATTAATTGCAGACTATTTCCACTTCCATCAGTAATTATTCATTTCCCTACATTCAGTCTCTTCACAAGGAGAAAAAAGCCCCATATATTGCTGGCGCATGTCCAAAGATGGGCAACAAAGCTGATGAAGGGTCTAGAGCACAGGTCTTATGAGGAGCAGCTGAGGGAACTGAGGTTATTTCATCTGAGAAAAGGAGGCTGAGGGGAGAATTTATCACTTCTACAACTACCTGAAAGGAGGTTGTAGCAAGGTCGGTGTCGATCTCTTCTCCTACGTAGCAAGCGATAGGACAAGAGGAAATGGCCTCAAGTTGCACTAGGAGAGGTTTAGATTGGATGTTAGAAAAAAATTCTTCTCCAAAAAGGTTGTCAAGCATTGGAACAGGCTGCCCAGGGAAGGGATCGCATTACTATGCCTGGAGGTATTTAAAAGATGTGTAGATGTGACAGTTAGGGACATGGGCTAGTGGTGGATTTGGAAGTGTTAGGTTTACAGTTGGACTTGATAATCCTAAAAGTCTTTTCTAATCTAAATGATTCTCTGATTCTATGATATTGTAAAGATACCTTACACAGTTTCAGTTAACTATTGTGCCAGTAGAAACATGGGGAAAAAAAAAGATTGTTCAATCTAGATGTTATGTTCCATTCAGCATTTAAATAATTTCTTAGTGGTGATTACAGGTTGCACCTCATTCAACATTCAAATGGAGAAAAACAAAGAAAGTTCAGTACTTGTATTTCAAGTCACGAATTCTGTGAGCTGCTGTGCCTCTCATTGCTTTTTTAGCCAACAGGATTAGCCATTACACACAACTTCAAGCAATATATGCCTGTGTTAAACAGACATGAGTCTTGAACAGAATGACAGCATTTTACTTTCACTGTGCAGAACTGTAAATGTTTCCATAAAGTGAATTCTTATACGAGTTACTTCAGCCTCAGTGACAGTTTTGGAATAGGCTATTTCAAAGACATTGTCCCATTTTGTTTTGTGCAAAATCTTTGGAATCTAAAGACGTTGTCTCATTGCTGGTCCTTGGTTTTTCTCTTATTTTTCTGCTCCTCTCTTATCTGATTCTTACTACTTGCTCTCATAGCAAACTAAATAGTTTGTGGTACCATATACTGCTCTTGATCTTTTCTTCCTGCAGAGCAGACCTGCTTAAGGATTAGTTATCTCACTGCCTGATTTGTGACCTAAGATATTGTCATGACCATGGAACTTCAGAGAAACAGTTTAGTATTAAGGAAAGGGCCAATACTGATTAAAATATTACATAAATTTCTGCTCTGAAAGGTAGTCTGAATCCTTGGGAGAGTGACTTGTTTCAGGCAGACTGCAGTTCTTTGTTAAGCTGTACAAACACTTGATTGAACCTCCACAATTAAGAAAACAGTGAGGGTCCAGTATCCAGCTAAAATAAAAAGCTATCTCCACTTAGAAAGTGGAGATATTTTTTGTTAATTTAAAATAAAATACATATATAATCTATGTAACCTAAAGAATTAGGCATGTACAAACTCATCCAGTTCAATTACAGTGACTTTCTAATGGGAAAAAGCTTACATATGAATAAACTTCTGAATTTCCGTGCAATAAGCATAGTAGTTTGTTATTCCAGTAGATCTGAAAATAGTGAGAATATATAATTGCCGAGTGCACAGATAATGCATTTTTTTTTCTGAAAATGTTAGGGTTTTAGGACTTTTAAACTATGTTTTGTAAAAGGATATTTATGAAATAATAACAAATATCCTTAAATAGATTTTGTTGATACCATAGCTTCACATAAATATTGGGGAAAAAATAAAATGCAATTAGCTATATTTTCTTTTGCATGTCTGTAAATTGAAAATAAATGACACATTTAAATGGCATCTTCACACATTTCTTCTAATTGCAAACAATAACATACAACATAGCAAAGTTTTAATTAGAATAATTCAACAGTAGAGATGAACTTGTGGTACTTATCTTTATTATAGCACAATTATAACTAATTTCAGCCATAATTCCAGCACACTTTTACAAAGGAAAAAACAACCAAGAACTCCACCAAAAAAAAAAAAAAAATCAAAACCCTAACACTCCCCTCAAACCACATTGATTGTATACTGTTTAAACACATTAATTTCCAAACATCAACTTATCTCAGTAAGATTTATATAAATTTTTAACACAACCTATCTACAATATTTGTAACTTCTACGGATACTTATGATTAATTACTTTCAAATAAGTAAACTGTGTGATAAATATTATACTGTGCCTGTAAATGGTATTTTTCAGTGACACTGTGGGGTAACGAGGAGCTAGTATCTTTACAGTAGTCATCAGAGTAAAAGTAAGCACTAACAGCATGCTGATACATGAAGTTTTCCATTTCTATTTTATCTAAAACAGTTAATTAGGATAATGTACAACCTATGTGGATGACAGTGGATAATTAATGTCACCCTCAGTTCAACTAAAGCGTAGATTTATGAAATCCACTATTACAATATATCTACATGGATTTCAACAAATTGTATTTATGAGACTTTTGGAACTTCAAGCATATTTTGGAAGAATTATTAAGTTTAAATTTTACTGGAATTGTGGGGGTCTCTTTTACTGGATTTTCAAACAGGATGAATCAATTTACAGATAAATAAAATTTCAAACCAGTGTTCACTGAACTTTTCCACTAGCTTCAATGACTGTAAACTAGATCCTTAAATAAAAATGCACAAGCATCACAAGGTTCAGCTATTCAGTAAAGATAAGTGACAGAAGGTCTGATTACTTATATAAAACTTAGAAACTTCTAAAATACAAGTTTCTTTGGAGGGTCCTTGTATTTCTGTGCCGAAAAATCCCTTGAGAATTAATTTTGGCATCTCTGCTGTTGGCTTCAGCCAAACCCAGGAAGTGTAGTTGAGTAGGGAGAAAAATATTTTTACATTTTAAGTTAACTAAATGTCTCTAATCTTGGCTTTGCCTGTGTCCTGGGCAAATGTTCAGATAAGTTCTAATTTCGTACTTTATTTTTTAAGAAGTTCATCCATCTCCAATGCTATCAAAACAATTTGCATTATCATCTTAGTATATGTTCAATGTTTATATGTCTGTCTAAAATGTTGATCATCTTTAGTTATTTCAAGTTTGAAATTAATACAATCCCTATACTTTCTAAATTAATATATTATGTATTACACAGCCACAAATCATTAGAAAAGCAGTAGTTTCTACAAGCAAGAGGAAATCTTAGCATTATATAGCTGGTAGAAGAATGTGGTGGGTTTTTTTCTGTAGCAAGATTTTAACTTTTATTTAAAAAAAAAAAAAAAGTAATATATCCGGTAACTCCAAAGTTTTGTTTCAGATTTCCATGACAAAAAAAAAATGGGTGAGTGATTTTGTTTTAATAAGTATTGTGATGAAAAACAGTTTTAAGAAAAAATGGTAGTATCAGATTAATGTATCTCTTCTGTGCTGAGTTTGGTGAGAGATTAGAGTAGAGGGAATTATTTCTGTTCAACACATCATTGTGATAGTAGCCTTTAAATATGTTTCTGTCCCTGCTAGCAGCAGAAAACAGAGTTGCCGTATGTTTCCTCTCTATCACCACTATGTTACTCACATCGGTTGCAAACCTAGCAGCTCACACTGCCACAGTGACTGTTTCTGTGGCTTCTGTAGCATGTATTTCAAGTAGTAGAAGCATATGTTTGCTTGTTCACAGTCCAGAATAAATATATTTTTAAACATTTTTTGTAAGCTGTGATAAAGCACCATTTGTCTGCATACAGTGGTATGACAGGCCATTTGCCTTATGGTAGGAAAAAATTCTCTGACAGTAAATCTCGGTGTCTTTTAATTATGCCTGCTTACTAGAGCTGTTTCCAAGGAATACAGCTCTTTAGTAAATTATTAAAGAAATTGAATATAGAAAAAGAAAATTTGTTGTATTATTTGTATAAATTCACATTCAGTAGAACAGTAAGGCTATAAACTATTGTATATTTTGCTGTAATGTGTAGCTGTATTTCTTATTCATTACTAGGTTATGTTTGCTTGTTTACTGTCCAGAATAAACACATTTTTCTCCTTTGACCTGTCAGGTGTGCGTGGCTCAAATACAAACTAAAATTAGCATGAATTCTTCAGAGAGAAGACAAGCTTTTCTGTTAACAGTGTGCAGTCCCAGGGAAGTATCTGTCTACTATGCAGTGTTTTTTTGTCCCATAGACGGGCCGTACTGAAAGAATTCTAAAGGAAAACTGGTCATATCCATTTGTTGTTATATTTTATATTACCATTTTATCTTTCATATTGAAAGATATGTGTTCTTACTCTGGATATATTGAATTAATATTTTGTGGGTTGGCACATTTCACTGGTTGCAACAGGAAAATGGGCCAAGAGTTGCAGTAATGTCAAATTTAATAACTGCAGCAGTGAGTCATTGCTACAGAGCAGCAAAGGAGAAATACAGAGGTCATCTTGTCTTACACTTTTCTTAAGGAATTGTAGGAGGAAATTATTTTCATGTACTGGCTGCAAGAATATAAAGAGTCAAATTAAAATTCTGTTCAAGTTGTCAGAGCTATTTACAACCGGTTTTCGACAGTTTGCAGAACTATCATACCTACTGTTTACAGAGTTGCAAACTCAATTAGGAATAAAATAAAGTTAAATAAGGTCCATGAATTTACCATGTACATTGTTTCTCAAGTTTGGACTAAAGTTAGGACTGGGAAATAATTAGTATTGTTAGGATTTTATGGTTGGTATTGCTGGTTTTCTCCAGTTAGGCACCAACTATGACATTCCTTTTCTTCTTCTCTTTGGTACTTTTACATCAGTCCTTTAAGGAGAGGCAGTGATAAAAGTGGTGAATTATTCTTGCAACTCAGATAAATGGGTTAGCAACAGCTCAGAATTTTGTGAGAGTAGTGGTGACTACAGAAGTTTTTGACATCTTCCACCCTATCTAGTTTCTTAAATTTCTCCAAAGTATTTTACTTTCTTTGAGAGTGGCTTTTAATTTACTTCTGATGATTACTTACCTCATCTGGTGTTAAGTTCTTGTTAGTTAACCAGTCTTGATTTATGATGAAATATTGGTCTTTTATTTAATTTTGGTTTATTTCATGAGGAGAATATGCACTGCCCTAATAAAAGCGAAATTAAACATTTTTCCCTTAAAAAGTATGTTATGCTTAAGCAGCAGCTTTATTTCCTTCCTCAGAATGAAGGAGCTTCTGGCCAACTCAAACACAAAAAGGAAGCCTACAGATGGTGGAAGCAAGGACAGGTAGCCTAGGAGGAATAAAGAGAAATTGTCTGAGCAGACACAGATCAGGTTAGGAAAGCTAAAGGCCTGAGAAAATTAAATCTGGCCAGGGACATCAAGGGCAACAAGAAAAGCTTCTATAGGTGCATCAGTGATAAAAGGAAGTCTAGGGAAAATGTGAGCACTCTGTGGAAGGAAATGAGAGATCTGATTACCTGGGACATGGAGAAGGCTGAAGTACTGAACGACTTTTTTGCCTCAGTCTTCACCACCCAAGTCACAGAAAGCAAAGGCAGCAACTGGGAGAATGAAGAACTGCCCACTTTAGGAGAGGATCTGATTCAAGACCATCTAAGGAACCTGAAGGTATGAAAGATCATGGGATCTGATGAGATGCATCTGTGGGTCCTGAGGGAACTGGCAGATGATTTTGCCAAGCCACTGTCCATCATATTTGAGAAGTTGTAGCTGTCTGGTGAGACACCTGCTGACTGGAAAAGGGGAAGCGTAATCCTCATTTTTCAAAACAGAAATAAGGAAGACTTGGAGAACTACAGGCCAGTCAGTCTCACCTCTGTGCCTGGCAAAATCATAGAGCAGGTCCTCCTGGAAACCACGCTAAGGCACATGGAAATAAGGACATGATTGGTGACAGCCAACATGGCTTCACAAAGAGCAAAGTTTGGTGGCCTTTTACAATGAGGTTATAGCACTGGTGGACAAGGGCTGAGCAACTGATGTCATCTGCCTGGACTTGTGCAAAGCATTTGACTCTGCCCCACACAGCATCCTTGTCTCTATACTGGAGAGACATGGATTTGACAGATGGACCATTTGGTGGCTAAGGAATTGGCTGGATGGTCACACTCAGAGAGTGGTGGTCAACAGCTCGATCTTTAAGTGGAGATGAGCGATGAATGATGTTCCTCAGGGTTCGGTATTGGGACTGTTGCTGTTTAACAACTTTGTCGGTGACACAGACAATAAGATTGAGTGCACCCTCAGCAAGTTTGCTGATGACCCCAAGCTATGTGGTGCGATTGACATGCTGGAGGGAAGGGATGCCGTCCACAGGGACCTGGACAAGCTGAAAAAGTGGGCCTGTGAGAACCTCATGTGATTCAACAAGGCCAAGTGCAAGGTCCTGCATATGACTTGGGGCAATCCCAAGCACAAATACAAGCTGCGGAGAGAATGGACTGAGAGTAGCCCTGAGGAGAAGGGCTTGGAGGTGTTGGTTGATGAAAAGCTTGCAGCCCAGAAAGGCAAGGGTATCCTTGGCCAGCAGGTCAAGGGATGTGATTCTCCCCCTCAACTCCACTCTCATGAGACCTCACCTGGAGTACTGCATCCAGCTCTAGAGCCCCCAACATAAGAAGGACATAGACCCATTGGAGCAAGTCCAGAGGAGGGCCATGAAGATCATCAGAGGGCTGGAGCACCTCTCCTATGAGGACAGGCTGTGAGAATTGGGGCTGTTCAGCCTGGAGAAGAGAAGGCTCTGAGGACACCTTATAGCAGCCCTCCAGTACCTCAAGGGGGCCTACAAGAAAGCTGGAGAGGAACTTTTGACAAGGGCATGTGGCTTTGACAAGGGGTAATGGCTTTAAATTGAAAGAGGGTAGATTTAGATTAGATATAGGGGAGAAATTCTTCACAATGAGGGTGGTGAGGCACTGGACCAGGTTGCACAAAGATGTTGTGGATGTCCCATCCCTGGAAGTGTTCAAGGCCAGGCTGGATGGGATTTTGAGTGATCTGGTCTAGTGGAAGGTGTCCCTGGCCATGGCAAGGGGGTTGGAACTAGATGTTCTTTAAGGTCCTTTCCAACCCCAACCATTCTATGATTCTATAATTCTATCATTCTATGATGCAAATGGTTGCCCAGGCAATCTATCTGTAATCTGGACAAAAGCACCAACTATGATGCCTTCTACTCTGCAATCCAGAACAGTTCAAACTCATAAGGATCTCTCCTATCACCACAGAAGGCTTATGCTCTTATCTCCAACACAAAAATTGTCTTTCCATTGAATTTACAAATTAGCAGACACAAGGGATGTTCCTCTTCATCCTTTAGTGGGAATATTAAATAATGAAAAAATTTAATACCAGGGTTAGACCTCCCAGCTGGTTACCATAGTATATTTAGTTCCACATTTAACAGGATTTTGGCAGCAGTTTTAGCTTCAACTTCAGCAAAGGCAGTTTTTCTCTAGAGTGCTGGTTTAGATTTTGTCTCCTGTTCACAACACATTATCTATCAATACATATTTGGAAGATGCCTTTATTACAGAGGTGCTTTTACTGTTCAAGGAGAACTGTTATTATTGCAAGAGTTCATGCAATTTTGTAATATGATCAGGAAGAGGCACACTGGGAAACTTTACAAGGAGCCAACAATATTTAATATTACTTTAGTAGACATTATGTTTTATTCATTGATAAACAAATGATTTGTGATCTCCAAATAATCAATCAAATCATTTTTGAGAAAAAATCTAGACTTAAAATAAATCTACTATCTGCTTTTGAGGCTGTTTAGCTTTTTTTTTTTTTTTTTGGAGAGGGGATGTTTTAGTATTATTACAATTAATGTCTAGAATTAAAAGAGTAACCTGAGGATAATCTTTCACCAGATCCTCCTAAATGATTACAGTCCAGTGGCCATTTCAGAAACTGAAGCTATCTAAAATTTAGATGCAGGTGTGAACCAGATGGAAGATGCAAGTTAAATCATTCCTCAACCTCAAAGATTTCAAAACTAGAGGACAAAATAATGGCAATCATATGGATTTTAAAAACAAAGATGCCTTTTACATGCCTAACATGGAGGACAGTCAGTGTGAGTTTATCTTTGTCCACACTTACCTGTATAGATATATTCCCACACACCAGGTGTAAGCAGCCATCAGTGGGTTAGAAGAAGGATTGAGATTTAGGTGCCCTCTGCTCCTATTGAAGTCAGGAAAATATGGAAACCCAGAGAGAAGAAGGCTCAGATATATGACTCTGATCCTCATGTATTGATTTTATTCAATGGCTCTTTCTATAAAAATTAACAATCCCTTGCTTGAGGACAGACCAAAATCTGAGATTCTTTCCTGCCAGCCATGTGGAATGAGCAGGAGGCACAGAGAGACATTTTTACACTGCAGAGAAAGACAAAAGGAAGGTGGGAATTTGGAGGCATTCCTCTACAGTATTTCCCAATGGCAAGCTTTGGTGTATCCCTCTCCATTCATCATGCTGAATCTTTTAAATTCTGCTTAAATACTCCTGTCTCTCTTTATTTAATTGTTAAGAATCTTGGGCCATTTTTCATGTTTATGAATTCCAGTCATGGAGAGTTGTGCTCAAATTTTTATTACTATGGCAATGATGAAATTCAATCTTATCTTAACTCATTAAAATACTTAAGGTAATGCACACTGAGGTAGTTGAGATGATACTCTACATCTCTTAATGATGGTTGTTAATGTTTGCAGTAAACAAGTATATTTTTTTGTTTATTTACAGACAAAATATGCCTTAACAACAAAGCTGGATATAACTTCTTAGCTATTTCATTGAAGGATTGCTTTGAATGAAGGACTTAGTGATGTCTAATGACTCTAACAGAAAAAAAAAATCTAGAGAAAGAAGTAGTTAACATTAAACTCTGGGAATCTTACAGACCTCTCACTAATTCTAGTAAATATAAATAACTATAAATTCTAAGGCCAGGTGTTCTATAAAGTACTGAAGCAGAAACAATTTCCTACACTTTTAATAATACTTAATACACAACTTTTTCATATGAATCTATGATTGCATTTATTTCTTAGATATTTTAGTATCTTATTCTGTATGTTGCAATCTTCATAATCGCACATTGCAGAAATATACAAATGTTTTTGTAATTTATTTGGAATGATTCCAGGTTAATCTGTTAAACTCATCAAACGTGGTGTTAACACATCTAAGCTGTATATATTTGCAAGAAGAAATCCAGGTGATCTAATCACTTCAAAAGGAAAAATTTCTAGTGTAAATTTGAAATGGCTCTCCAGGCTGCCCTGCAGTTGTTTACATAATATTTTTAGAACTATTCTTTCCACAGAATATACCTTGCTTTGGTTTCAAGGGACTGCAGACAGTAAAGTTCTGTCACACAATAAGAATGACGAAAAGTAAAACATGCTTAAGAGAGTTCTTCCTTACCATTTGTGTGTATAGATCCCAAGTTGGCATTGCTATAATATCACACAGAAATAATGCAGGGGGAATTTCTAACATTCATGCTAGATAAGAGGTAAAAGCTGCAATTTAAAAAAAAAAACCTACTGTTGCAAGCATATACATTAGAAAAGCTGCTGTCTCTAAATGAAGACTATCAGCTGCTATGTTCCTCCTAGTGATTTTAGAATTTCATAAAAATGTAATCAGAAGTCCTGAGGACTTAATACACACATGCAGTATTTCTCTTACTTCTACTTATGATTTCTTGGTAGTGCTTATTTGTTGCTATTTTAATTCCACTGTATATATAGAAAGTAGACCTGTTCTTCTTGCTTGTTTGAGCATGAATGAGCTTTTCCTGCCTAATTTATAAATCTGAGCAGTCTTTCCACTGCTTTCCTTGATCTCCAGAATTTCCCTGCTGTGAACAAGTGGGAAGACTGGATATGTAGTCCTGAATCTGCTCCCTGACTTTTGACAAGAATGAGTTGCTTTTTATTTTTAACTTCCTTTCTTTTGTCTCCTTCAAAAACAACCAAGAGGAACTCTATAGTGAGTGGCCATCTTTTCTAAAAGAGGAAAGGAAATTGTGTCCTGGTACTTACTCAAAATTTATTTTAAAGATTCAATTCTACCAATCTGAATCTGAGAATACTAAAAAATTAACTATGTCTAAGTGGTCCTAAAAATTAACTAAGTCTATCTACTGCTGCCTGGGAGCTAGCAGGCTCATCAGTTGCCCTAGTGCTCTGCAGACTTGCTGTCTCAAGCCAGTCTAGTTCGGGCCCATATGACTTGAACTGGAGCTCAGAAAGAGGAGAACTGGCTGATTCAGAACCAATTTTGGTTTTTGATTGAGACCTAATTTTGGCCTAAAGTAGAGCCAACTTTGCAGTTATCATTTTTCCTAACTGTTGACCAATGCCAATTCAGGGAGAAAGGCCCAAATCAAGAAAGTTACTGTTCCATCCTATGGTTCATCTGTACACTGCTGTAGTATCGTAAGCCTACTAGAGTTTTGAGCTAAGCTAAGCTTTATTCTTTTAAAGTCACTGGAGACCAACTAGACAAATGGTGTTGAGGGAAGGTCAAACATAACTGGCAAGATCTAAATCTGTGCTGAGTGGAATGTTTATAAAATATCAGGGCAAGAGTATGAGCTTGTAAATAATCCTAATGCCCTACCCCTTTAGGGAAAACATTGCACATCAAGTTTTATTCATTTCTTTATTGTTTTCTTACATTATATGAATTTTTTTATTGGACTAAGTGGGTTTTATAGTGTTGATTGTTAATAAAAAGATCTGGCTAGCATTGTCTTTCTGATTTAAGTAAACAGTGTTTACTTTTTATACTGACTTTATGAGATTTCTGTGAGCTTTGGTGTTGCTGATATAGTAAGGATGTATGGTCGTTTAAAACCTGATTGTAGATATCATGTGACAAAGTAATTTTTCTATCAACACAACCTCAGGGAAGTTTATTTTGTTCTGCAAAAAATTAGGCACAGCTTGCAAAACAAGGCAAAAGTCCAATGAATGAAGATGGGATCAATTCCAGCCTTTCGTTTCTATCGAACAAAGAAATGAACATGAGCAAACAGATCTTAGAGTAATCTTGTCTAAAACAAGCATCCTTTGATAGAGTAACATGATAATTATGGGCTAATTGCCACTGTGATTGGAAAACAGCATAATGCAATGACCTTCCTTGATTCCTGTTCCTAGGTTGTTCTTTGTTAAATTTCTAAGAATTTTCGTGATCTTTTATTGAGGCTCACAGTTTGCCTTATCCATTTTTCTTCTATCCAAAGGTGTTTGACTATCTATGGTATTTATATTCAATCCAAGATTTTTTATGTGTATGTGTGTACTTATCTCTATATGAAAGTTACTCTAAAGATTAAGTCCAAAGGTATTTAGTCATCAGACGCAGATCAGGTGGCATTCGACATTAACATCAAATGAAGGTAGACAGTGTAACTACTTTGGAAATATAGCCCTGACAGTTCTCTTTTCTTAATAAATTTTTATTTTGACATGTTCTTGCTTAGCATCTATTGTGTCCATTTTTAAAGACAAGGAAAGAATGCATAGGAAGAATTGAGCTGAAAATTAGATGAAGTTTAAGTCAGTCTGGAAGTGTGAATCTCAGACTGTCTAGAGCCCCAAGTGCTGGTTTTGTGCCTTCACATCTTGAGAAGGCTCAGTAATCTCACTGGGATACCCAGAGGAGGCTTTTCTGTAATGAGTTTCCATCACAAGTTTAATCAGATTGGCTTTGTTTGGATCTAATATCCATCCACAGGCACATGCAAAATAAAACAAAACAAAACGAAACAAAACAACAGCTATGCATTTGATTAAGGAAAGCTGCCATATGATGCCTATGTGCCCCTTCTCCCTCTCATAAGCAGAGCTCCAAATCCAAAGTTCTGTAGGAGAACTGGATTTTATTTGAATTTCAGTCTGGAAGACAGACTGTCCTCCTCCTCATCTCAGAAAAAAATGTGCCATTGTCTTTACTACTGCTGTGTAGACTAGAATGGGTTAGGGATGCTCTCTACTCCTGCTGGTAACACTGTGACCACTTTGCAGTGAAGTATGTCTTCCATCTAAACAAATAGAAGAATGGCACTCTGGTAAAGGCATTTACTTTTTTATTCATCCAAAGTCACTGGACAAAAATATAACAGGAATCTAAGAGGCAGTGACAACATAACTGTTGTGACTTTAACTGCTCTTCTTGTCCATTGTGTTTGTGGGAGAAGTTAGGGAGGCATTTTCTAAGATAACACTCCCAGCTGTAAATCCCAGAGAGAGAGACACCTCTCCTACTTCACACACTTAAGCCTTGCTTCTAAACCTATGGCTTCTTATGCATTTTACATTCAATATTTAAAAGATATTCTTGCTCTTCTTCAATGACCTTAGAAGAAACAGAACTGATGCTTCTCACCTTCTCTTCAGTGGAGAAGTCTATCCCACTGTAAATCAAATCATATTCTTGGTTAGCCCCGTGGCCCCTTGGTTCCTGCCTGTAGAGCTTCAGTGAGACAGGTGAGGGATGCTCCTTCCCTTCTCTCTTGCTCCAGTAGCTAGGGCTTGCTCCTGGGAGGTAAGGATTATGGCTTCATATTTCTCCAGTGGACATGGAGATCCTGTCTCCTCCTTCCTGCATATTAAGCTATTATGGCAAAGGATACCTTCATCTTCCAGCAATATTTTATGAAAAAACACAAGAACGTACTGGTCAGATGTCTGATGTAGGTATCTATCTACAGAAAGTAGGTCTTGCTGTGAGCATCTGTCTCCTAGTGCTGTCTGTCTCACAGAGATGCTTAAGCAGAGGCAAGGGAAACCACTGTGTGGGATCTCTCCTCTCCTCTCCTCTCCTCTCCTC